>NMRA01000038.1:252030-306409 GCA_002633005.1 Phoronis australis | reverse complement strand
GCGGATTTCGCCTACCGCCCGTTTAAAATACACGGGACGAAATTAGTACAGAACGCGATAGAACGTATTGTAGTGCGAATCTGAAGTTCATTTGCCATAACAGCAATGCTTTTTGGACATTTTTCGAACTAAACGGCTAAAAACTCGAAGACAATAACAGAATACACTCTGCTACCGTATTGGGCAAATGACCAAACGACAAGCTTTTGCCCCACTTCCCGTGACGTCACAGTTAAGTCTCACATAATCTCGCGTTATTGTTATAAACTCGCAAAAGGCCTATTCACACTGAGACAAGTCTTGCATGTACACGTTCATGTAATGTAGATCACAAGCCTAACTGGTCACCCCGGGAAGGCATGTATATTAGGCAATGCTCTCCATGGCCTGATTATATTTTTTGAGGGCGGTGCAGTCTGAAAACAACTAGGATACCCACCCATTTCGTAGAGTGTATTCGACAAAGGGGGCACATTTAGTAAAAGGTTTTATGAAAAATCCCCTTTTTGTTGAGTTTTGTTTCATACTAACTCCTTCGCAGGTCGGGGACTGTTGGACTTAGTAGGTAAATATGCCGAAAGAGGTACCCTTTTCCTAAGGAAACTGGTCGTGAAAAAGCTGTGCGGCACCTGTCGCACCTCTTTCATGGGTATAGCCCCGGACTTTGTGACCGGTACCACCCCCCGCCGCGTGTGTTAGGGTCACGATAGTTATGTTTTCAGATATTGTTTAAGCCTCTGCGTACTAAGAATAACTATGGTAGACCTATTTCATGCCGAGTAATAATTTTGACTAGAGAACGGACTGGAGGAATTCGACGGATATCTTTTTTATACCTAAGTCAAGGTGTTGCATCGGTTAGGATTTTTCGGAAGCGGGCCCCCCGGGGTTGCCCTATCCGCTATTGTGTGAGATTCTCCGACTACGGATTTTTTTTCAATAGATTTAGAAACCTGTATTATATTAATTTCATTTTCAGGTAAACTCATTATAGCCCACCAGTCTACTTTGCTTGAAGTTCTTCACTTTGATCTGGAACACACGAACTGCGGCGAACCGCATCTTCATGCAGCATGATATGCGCATGCGCTAACGCGATGGTGTTTAGGAGACTAATGCAAATCTATGCAAGATGACTCTCTATCAACGGTAGCCGTGATAGAGGTAGGAAATGGATAGATGATATGTGCTACTTGCGGAGTTAAAGCTGGTTATTATGATGGCTTTCAAAGGCCGACGGAAAACATTAAGCGACAAGGTTCTTACCGTTTTCGTTGTGAGCCTCTTCAGCCATATTAAAGTTTCAGAAGGCGAATTCCCATCAGAAGTTGCCGTGGGTAAGTTTTTAAATTATTAACACCGCTTAACAATACGAAAGCGTTCGTCAGAATGACAAAAAACACGCTTAATTCACCATTAACATCTCCATCGTATCTTTTATTATCAGGATTGTTTCCAGCTAGAAGAATGTATGCCGTGAATAAGATACTTAAAAAGCTACCTTTCGCAGGGATAATAGAACGGAATTCGTACTAGTCCGCCGTAACAGAGCCTTCAATGATGAATTACACGTTCATTAACTCCATTAATTTTAATTGACTATGACATGACTGCGTGTTGATTCACTGAAGACAGTCACGTCAACGCAAATTCACACTTGAAGTAGCCGTGGGGAATGTTTTTTAAAATCAAGATCTGTTATTCAACATGTTTACATTGCTTGTCGTGAGACAGCTGCGAATGATTACATGAATGAACATGCGAGTACTATTCTACATTTAGAAAATTAGTTACTGCCCACACGAAATACAAAGACAACACGAACGATTTACTGTTATTGTTTTCAGAGAAAATCTACATCTGTTATTTGTTGTAGATCGAGATATGTCTCTAACTCTGAATCAACAGTAGGTAAAATAAAATATCGTCACCAATACCACAGTGCTAATTACACGTCGCATGACGGAACTCGCGGTAAAACCTTTGGGAGTTGGCTATTATTCCTAACAACACAACTGTTATACTTGACATGCCGAGGTTGTTCCATTGTGATGAGCTCACAAAAGTGCTGTTAGATATACAACGAAGATACAAAAGAATTCATGTCATTCGATGTAGAAATGCTATTTTACTCATTTTGAACATTTCACGCATGCGCGAGTCTAAATAAAGCTTCAAACGTTGCCATTTGCATGTTTTTTTTTATCTTAACCCGGATTTCACCGTCGTAACGTGTTGCAGACCCCAACAGTCGTATAGCCTCAAGCGGTGCATTTGTGTCACACCAAAAAGCGGTTAAAGCATCCGCTTCAGATCCCTGTTGAAATGGCAGACAATAACTAGTAGCCAAAACCAGTCTTTTTGGTTATATACAGTATAAAAAGACGATGGAAGCGCTTAATCCGGTGTGGTGATTGGGAAGTTTGACGCAGAGATGAGCGTCGAAAGCCTTTGATTAAAATTTAAGGTTATGTAAGACCCAAAAAATATTCAAACTTTGGAAACGACTGTATGCACTGCTCTCCAAAACGTTCCTAAGAATCGTTATTAAAATGGTCCACTTTTCCAAGGACTGTCAGGTATATGACTTTGATGGTTTTTATGAATATGGTCAAAAATTGCACAAAATGAAAACGAAATGATAACTTAAAAAACTGTAATAGCATTTTAAAGATTTCATTCAAGCATTTTTATCGACTGAAACTTGGTCACGCTATTGACGCCGTAGGTTTGTTATGTATGTGCCTTTCTTTTTTGCTAACTTTAGTAAAAGACATTGCCACGTGACTCAATCTATGGCTGATTGGTATAAGGACAATAGTCGCATTAAAGGTTTCTGCTTTCAGAAAATATGTACTTAAACTGAATTAAATTTTACAGTTTTGTGTTAGATATTTTGCTGAATGCACAACTTTGTTGATAAATTCATACGTAACCTAAAGACCCATTCACCGTTTATTAGGCCAAAATTAGATGGCAAACTATAGATAGATTCCATTACGGAAACTGCCGAATTCCTTGGGAGCGCTGTACTGAAGTCACGTGATTGATTCGCCATTACACACCTGTTAGGTACACACGAGTCAGTACAGAGAAAAAAGCCATCTCAGCTGATGTGCTTGCTTGTGTTGCTTATTTGGGAGCAATATGAAGACTTAAAATTTTATCAATTTTGAGTATCATTTTTCTAGTGTCAAGCACAAAATCGGTGGATAACTGGGGTTGTGCTGGGATTGTGAACCTCCGTGCTGACCTGTCAAGAGATCAACGTTTGGAAGGCTTGAATTAACTTCCCACGTCTTTGTATTGGCCATTCCAAATGATAATATGTACTGTTTACTGTGGGGAAAGTTTATATACGCTTTGGGAAATTACAATTCATACCACAGGTGTATATGGAGCAAAACATGGTTTAAAGATTATAAGGTTGGAAAAACGACCACGAGTACTCCAAGCAGTGAAAATTTAAAGAACCATTATTCCAATGTCGAGCATAAAATCAGTGCGTAACTACTTGATTGCCTTGGCTGGGCTTGTGAACCTACGTGCTGATCTGATCAGAGACTGAACACTTAGAAGTCATGGACTAACAGTCTTCGTGTACTGCTTATTGCAAGTGGTAATATGTACTGTTTACTGTGGGGAAAGTTTATATACGCTTTGAGAAATTACAATTCATACCACAGGTGTATATGGAGCAAAACGTGCATGTGTCAATGAATATACATGGGTCAAATATGATACGCTTGGAAAAACAACCAAAAGTACTTCAAGCAGACCTCAACTTCATCCACGAAAAATTTCTGAAAGTAAGATGTACGCAACCATGCCCAGTTTGCTCAGCGTAACTTTCACTGTATGGTACATCTACGATAACTTTCACTGTATGGTGCATCTACGATAATAAAGTCACTGTCAGTTCTGTACTGAGCTCCTTTTGCTTTCTTAAGTCCAGTACAAAACATAGTTAATTGCATCCTATCTGACTTTTGACAACATTATTGTTGAACACAACATCATATTTATTTGATAATAAGAGCTCATGTAAGGCAGGCCATGAAGTTGGAATATGGTATTTTATCTTCAACAATGTATCCTGATTTAGAATTCCACCAGGCTTGCTGATAATCAGTTTTCTGAAGGGGCAACTGAGAGTCCATCGTGTAAAATAATGAATGACTTGCTGAGGCAGTCTAATGCTTTCACTTCGTTCAGACTCCCATAGTTTGTAAAAAAGTTGGCTGTAAAACCAAGATGGAAGCGTTCACACAAAAGGTTCATAGCGTCTGTAGTTACTTTATGTACAACACTTCCTGTTATCCTGTGTTTCCTAGTGTCCTTCCACAAGTCAGAACCATTTTGCTGAACAACAGTGGCTGCAAGAATTTTTCATCTGACAAATTCCACTTATTTGCCATAAAACGTTGTGCTCTTTGCACGTTCCAGTGTCAATTCTATCATGAGAGGTATGTGTTTCTATTCTACTGTTCTTGGATAATGGCTTACTACTAACTATTAAGTTATTATCTGTCCCTTTTAACCGAATCAGGGGAGACAAGCATGAATTGTTGCGTTGGCTATGTACTCTTTCGGTTGAAACAATGTTGAACATTAGTCGCCGCATTGAAAAACAAGAAGAAAAAAGATAAAAAGGCGCCTACTTTGAAGAGTGAACTGAAACAACTTCACTTTTACAAGTTGGCGTTGCAGTGGGGCTTTAATTCCGTTACACGTCGCAAATAATGGAGCTTAACACTTCTTGTGGTCAGAATAATGGAGTTCATAGGCGTTATTTTGGTTGAATAAACCGCTTGATTTTTATCTTACTTTGATGTTAGCCATCTTGACCCTCCAAATCATTGAATTCGAGTTCTGAAATGAGTTAGCTAATGCTTTAAGTTTTCCACTCTTGCAGTCTACCTGGGACGGATTTCACAGGTGGTATAATTGGGGTCGATCTCAAACCTATTTCTAAAGAGAGATATAATTGCCAGTATTTCATACAGCACACTTCAGGTGTTCTCGTAACCTTATAAAATCATTCGGAACAACGCGGGTTTTTTCGTAGCCTCAAATTATCTTGGAGGTGTTTTGTATCTCCGCAAAAATTAATTTGAGAACACACATCCGGCACTTATTCAAACTCCGTAAATAAAAAGACACCTTGTCTGATAGCAGGATATAATTTTATCTCAACCGGACATTTTGCGATAAATCTCTTAAACTTTATTACTTTACGATGCTGCTCGAGTAACAAACTCTGCGTCGTTTAGTCGGCGTAACTGATATAAGATCCACTTCTAATTGAGTTCAGTACGTTGACATCACAGATGCACGACCCATGCAGTTTTAGTGTTCGTAAGTTTTCCTTACATTCAGTAAAAAACAGTCGAATTGCAAGGAGAGCTATTTATAGAATTTCATGCCACCAGAAATGGGAACGAGTTGGAGCAGAGCCCAACGTAGGTCAAACTCAAGTGAACGCTTTGCTCGATTAACGTCAGTAATTGCGGATTTTAGCATTGCATTAACGATATTATATTGACCGTTATTGGTTTTTAAGTAACTGTTCGAGCCAAAATGGACTACGGAAATTTGATCCTTCAGTAACACAAGTGCCATGCTACATTTTTTTACGTCGCTTTTCTTGGTAGGTCCAGTGGTATCAAAACAAAACGTTAAGCAACCTTCGCATTGGAAACACTATTCGATTGAAATCACTGTATTTTATAGAGGATCAAGTAAACAAATGAACGTAATCACACAAGACGCCAACTTCGAATTTCTACTTCCTTTATCACCTGGGTCCAAAGAGCAAGGTTTAGGTAAAAAATTTGCAACGATTACCCTTACTGTAGAATCATTGTCTTTCTTTCTTAAAGGAAACGTTTTGTTTTAGCAGCTTTCTGTACACATTCCGAAGCAGAACTCAATGAACCCGTAATTAAAGTGACAAACTGTTTATTTGATTAGTTTACAGTCAGTGGCAATCAGACTGTTTTTACAGTTTCAATACAGAATGTACATTGTATGCCAATGCCTTTCTGGAAGGTAATCAAGTAGATGGAAGATCTCCAAACTCACTAATCGATGCATCGGCTAACTGCNCACTTCCTGTTATCCTGAGTTTCCTAGTGTCCTTCCACAAGTCAGAATCATTTTGCTGAACAACAGTGGCTGCAAGAATTTTTCATCTGACAAATTCCACTTATTTGCCATAAAACGTTGTGCTCTTTGCACGTTCCAGTGTCAATTCTATTATGAGAGGTATGTGTTTCTATTCTACTGGTCTTGGATAATGGCTTGCTACTAACTATTAAGTTATTATCTGTCCCTTTTAACCAAATCAGGGGAGACAAGCATGAATTGTTGCGTTGGCTATATACTCTTTCGGTTGAAACAATGTTGAACATTAGTCGCCGAATTGAAAAACAGGAAAAAAAAAAGAAAAAAGGCGCCTACTTTGAAGAGTGAACTGAAACAACTTCACTTTTACAAGTTGGCGTTGCAGTGGGACTTTAATTCCGTAACACGTCGCAAATAATGGAGCTTAACACTTCTTGTGGTCAGAATAATGGGGTTCATAGGCGTTATTTTGGTTGAATAAACCGCTTGATTTTTATCTTACTTTGATGTTGGCCATCTTGACCCTCCAAATCATTAAATTCGAGTTCTGAAATGAGTTAGCTAATGCTTTAAGTTTTCCACTCTTGCAGTCTACCTGGGACGGATTTCACAGGTGGTATAATTGGGGTCGATCTCAAACCTATTTCTAAAGAGAGATATAATTGCCAGTATTTCATACAGCACACTTCAGGTGTTCTCGTACCCTTATAAAATCATTCGGAACAATGCGGCTTTTTTCGTAGCCTCAAATTATCTTGGAGGTGTTTCGTATCTCCGCAAAAATTAATTTGAGAACACACATCCGGCACTTACTCAAACTCCGTAAATAAAAAGACACATTGTCTGATAGCAGGATGTAATTTTATTTCAACCTGACATTTTGCGATAAATCTCTTAAACTTTATTACTTTACGATGCTGCTCGAGTAACAAACTCTGCGTCGTTTAGTCGGCGTTACTGATATAAGATCCACTTCTAATGGAGTTCAGTACGTTGACATCACAGATGCACGACCCATGCAGTTTTAGTGTTCGTAAGTTTTCCTTACATTCAGTAAAAAACAGTCGAATTGCAAGGAGAGCTATTTATAGAATTTCATGCCACCAGAAATGGGAACGAGCTGGAGCAGAGCCCAACGTAGGTCAAACTCAAGTGAACGCTTTGCTCCATTAACGTCAGTAATTGCGGATTTTAGCATTGCATTAACGATATTATATTGACCGTTATTGGTTTTTAAGTAACTGTTCGAAGCCAAAATGGACTACGGAAATTTGATCATTCAGTAACACAAGTGCCATGCTACAATTTTTTACGTTGCTTTTCTTGGTAGGTCCAGTGGTATCAAAACAAAACGATAAACAATCTTCGCATTGGAAACACCATTCGAGTGAATCACTGTATTTTATAGCGGATCAAGTAAACAAATCAACGTAATCACGCAAGACGCCAACGTCGAATCTCTACTTCCTTTGTCACCTGGGTCCAAAGAGCAAGCCTTTCGGTCAAAAAATTGCAACGATTACCCTTACTGTAGAATCATTATCTTTCTTTCTTAAAGGAAGCATTTTGTTTTAGCAGCTTTCTGTGCACATTCCGAAGCAGAACTCAATGAACCCGTAATTAAAGTGACAAACTGTTTATTTGATTAGTTTACAGTCAGTGGCAATCAGACTGTTTTTACAGTTTCAATACAGAATGTACATTGTATGTCAATGCCTTTCTGGAAGGTAATCAAGTAGATGGAAGATCTCCAAACTCACTAATCGATGCATCGGCTAACTGCATTAAGTACGTGATATCTAAATTCACAAATTCACATTTAACCATCCATTATACAATTACCATGGTTTCTCTGCGTGCGAAAAGTTGATGACATTTGCATGATGTTTTGGGTATTCACATCGCTCTTTGTGTAAAGATGTGTTTTATTATCATTTTCTAGGGGGACTATTTGAGACTAAGTACGAAGATCACCGACTTGCCTTTGAATACGCCATCAAAGACGTGAACCGGCGGACCGATATTCTTCCGCATACGAAACTAGTCCCAGTAATCGATCACGTGCCACCGCATGATAGCTATACAACTTCCGTGAAAGGTACATGCACGTGGGTCTGATGTATGCAGTTTTGTGTTAGCATGCAGGGCTACAGTTGATAGACATGTTTGATTTCTTGATTTACCTGTGTGCGTCATGTTTTTGAAATGAGCTGTATGGTGAACTAGCTTGAGACTGTAACTTTTACACTAATTTTTATGAAGACATTTTCTTGAACTATGGATAGAAATTGTAATTATAGATGGTATCCTATCCTGTAAATTTGACTCTACAATAGTTTTAATTTCCTTGCGTGGTGTTTTCTCAAAGTTTCTGTGACACCTGATCGACAAAAGGGGAAATTTTACGCCGTGACCCGATTGAGGATTACCTTAGTGACACCTGGTGAATTATTTTGCAGTGTGTCAACTCGTCCAACAGAATGTGGCGGCAATTTTCGGTCCGCTGTCGAGCCTGGCTTCAGAACAAGTACAGTCTGTTTGTGATTTAAAAGAAATTCCACACATTGAAACACATGTGCGACGAAGACATGATAAAGCAAGCTACTCCATAAATATTCATCCGGACTCCTCATCTTATGGAGAGTTTCTGTTCGACGTCATAAAGTACTACGGTTGGAAAACTTATACAATACTTTACCAGAGCGACAAAGGTAACTTCAAAGAACACACGAGAAAGTCATGGTTTTTGTCATTGGTCGTAAGCCCAATCGTAACTGACGTATTTTTGGTGACACACAGTTCGTTGAAACAGTTGATGAAGATGACAGGACTGTTTCGCTGCATTGTTTCGTTTCCATATCAAACGCGGCGTCTTGTTCGAAATCATAGTCTTATAGCTACAACCGGGCACTCAACCTTTCACAAAACGTTTGACTTGTGTGTTCAGATATGAATTAACGAAACTTTTGTACATTGTTTAGTTTTATTTACTGATGTTGTAATTAAGATCATGAAGGACCCTACAAAAATGTCTAAATTTGGCTAAATTTGAAACATCATATCTCATAAATGGCTGATTGGATTCAAATGAAACTTACATAATATGCTATGCTTAAAGCACTGTTCTCCAAAACGATTTCAACGATTGCTTTTAAAATGTTCCGCTTCTGCATCACTAGCTATCAGAAATAGGAATTGAGTGATTTTTAAGAAAAAATTGAAAAGTTGCCTGAAACGAAGATGAATTGGAAACTGTAGCAGGGTTTTTTAAAATTTCACCTTGAATATTTATATCAATTGAAATTTTGTCACTTTATTAATACTGTATGTTGATATGAGTGTAACCTAGTGGTCACGTGAATTCATATTCATGGCAGATCGGTGTGAAGTCTTTGTACATGTCGATAAGGTATTAAACATTCTCAAGTAGTCACATACTCATAGTTTGAGTTGGCGTTGTGACAAATAGGAAGAGTAGCCTGTTATTAACATCAGTGATACGGCTGTTTTGCTAAAATGTTGTTAAATTCCCATATGATCCATTTAAAGGTTTGAGACAGCTTATATATAAACCAGTACATTTTAGCGTGTACGTCTTTCAGAAGTTAAAGGCTGATGAATTATTATCTTTACTTGAACAAAATATACCTGCATAAAGTTTTCTATTCATACAAAGACGAGTGTTGAAATTCCCAAACAGTAGAGTCTGGGGACGTTTTTGGTTCACCTGATATAAAAACGTGCATAATTGCCACTGAGGTCATCAGCTGCCATCGATTAGACGGTCATTCTCCTAAACCACAGTCCATGTACTAGAGCACAAATAATTGACATTTATCTTTAGTTCATAAAAATGTCATAAAAAATCTCGTATTGCATAAAAATTCGTCGTCTTACAATCAGGTAGATTGGATCGCGTGAATCTTAGAATCACGTAAGAGCCTTCCAAGTTTTTCTGTTTTAATAACCGTATTTATGCACATCCCAATACCAGAAAACGGGCGCTGTATGTTTCTTATTAAAATGGCGCAGTCTGATTCTGCGTCTAACTATTGACCACGTGCCAGTCTTTGAAACATCCTATTACTTGCCATAACGACGTGCCTATGTGATTCTTTGATTCCTGACACTAAGCTGCGCACCAAATGTTAAGTAAAACGAGTATAAAATAATTGATTGGACATACTTTGAAGTGCTTTTACAGACCCTCAGCGCAAAACTTGTCTTATGGATTACTGGTTTCAAACGTGTTTAGATATGGAACGTTGTTTATGGTAATGATTAGCAATAAAGACCGATTAATTATGTCAACCATTAGCTTAATATGTATGTATTTCTCATAGTTATTAGCCGCAAAATCTCCGTGTCAATAATTCCATGCGTCACCAAAGCGTCAGAGATGTATACAGGACTGCGTTCCGTAGACCCAATAGATTAGCCATGTACTTGGAGTGAAAAAACATTCGCTTTTAGAAAGGAAATAGTGACTTTTTTCTAATAATTCATGATTCTATTCCATAATTCAGCATTCCAACCTTGCCGACCACTCACTACAGTGGGTGCCACTTTTCGAGGTTACGCTAGTAAGCCGGGTTTCCAGCACAACGGCGAAACACTCGCTTTTCGCTCACTAACTCACGTGTTTGTGCGTGATCGTACGTGATCTCGCTTTTCTCGTAAGGAATATGCTGAAAGTTAGGCAACTTTAGTTGCTGTCCGTTGCGCCGCACATTACAAGCCATTCAAGGTAGGCTTCAGTAAAACACTGCTGCTGCTGCTGCTGCTGCTGCTGCTGCTGCTGCTGCTGCTGCTGCTGCTGTTGCTGCTGCCGCTGCTGTGGTGCTGTGTGTTGCCGTTGCTGCAGATGATGGGAACGAATTGATGGCAGTGAGGACGACGGTGGTGATGATGACAATGACGATGTTTACGATTGAGATTATGATAGGTGAGGATGGTTANATAGATAAGCCATGTACTTGGAGTGAAAAAACATTCGCTTTTAGAAAGGAAATAGTGACTTTTTTTTCTAATAATTCATGATTCTATTCCATAATTCAGCATTCCAACCTCGCCGACCACTCACTACAGTGGGTGCCACTTTTCGAGGTTACGCTAGTAAGCCGGGTTTCCAGCACAACGGCGAAACACTCGCTTTTCGCTCACTGACTCACGTGTTTGTGCGTGATCGTACGTGATCTCGCTTTTCTCGTAAGGAATATGCTGAAAGTTAGGCAACTTTAGTTGCTGTCCGTTGCGCCGCACATTACGAGCCATTCACGGTAGGCTTCAGTAAAACACTGCTGCTGCTGCTGCTGCTGCTGCTGCTGCTGCCGCTGCTGCTGCTGTGGTGCTGTGTGTTGCCGTTGCTGCAGATGATGGGAACGACAACGATGATGATGCTGTTGAATTGATGGCAGTGAGGACGACGGTGGTGATGATGACAATGACGATGTTTACGATTGAGATTATGATAGGTGAGGATGGTTAACTGATGATAATGATAAAGAAGACGACTACGAATATGATGATTATTATGATCGGCAATTAAGATGATCGGTGATGACGATGGTGATGATGATGGCGATGATGATGTACTAATGCAGCAAACTTTACCACGAACTGTCATCTTTCAGGATTCGAGCGATTCGGTCCTTTGGTGACACGTGTCGTGCATGGCGGCGTGGACATCAAATACCAGAAGTTAATTGCTGACAATGGCGACTATAGCCTGATACTGAAACGCCTTATGAAACTCCAGTATCAACGACTGGTAATTGACTGTGACATCGAAACCGTGCCTTTGATTTTACGCCAGGTGAGTCTATGGAAAAAATAAAACAATTGTTATTTATCAATTATATATAAATATATGAATTTGAAACCGGAACTGTGTATCACAAACATTTCTATGTCTGGTCAACACGCCACCCGAGGCCTCAGGTGGCGTGCTGACCATATATGAAATGTTTGCGTTATCAATTATAAATTATTTTTTGCACATTATGGCGTGCTCTAGTCACTAACTACGTCCATCGAGCTCATCACACAGTACAGCTAGACAAACTCTCTTTTTATTACATGTAGCATGGCATTTCTCGAAATAAAAAGAGTTCATTGATTCGTTTTATTTACATCCTACTGGTACGTAACCTTTATAAACAATGCATATCTGCGGAAGCAACTGACAGCTAAATCAATTTGAATTGTTTGCTCTTCTTAGTACACGAATATATCAACGTTTTTTAAAACTGTCAAAATTGACCAAAGGTAAAATTCTCACGCTAGATAGACCCTTGCTTGCCGCACTTTACCCTATACGCCACTAAAATTGACCAATATCATCGCATGAAATTTCAAGGTTTGTTCGAAGCGTGCCCCTGCGATTGCCCAGTTCTTGACTAAAGTTTGTGGTCATAGGCCCTGATATTGTCACGTATCAATTTTGCTTTTGCAGATGAGCGACCTGAAAATGATGACGGAATATTATCATATCATATTTACAACAATGGTAAGAGCTTTGTGCATTTCGCTGTTATTGTTTACGAGTCTTCTCACTACAATTTATTCGGAAAAAGGCATTTCTTAATATTTTAATAGCTCGAAAGTGTACGTCTCGTCATAGGATTAATTTCCACATGACGTATGTCCCAACTCACGAATTTCAACTTGATGCGACTCGGTGAAATTGCCGAGACGAGTAGCGCCGCTTAGTCAACGATGCATTGCGATTCCACTAAAATCAACTCAACTATTTCTGTATCATGCAGCGGACTTTGGATCTTTCCAATAATCCCAATCTTTGCGAGGATGTTTCCAATAGATGGTTTTAATATTGAGAAATACCTTCGCTTAATGTTTGAATATGGCTGTACCATTTCGATTTATATTTCAGGACATTGACATAACAATGCTGAATCCCTATCTGGAGACGGGAACTAACATCACCACGTTCCGACTAGTTGACCTGGACAATCCCCTTACAGTGTCTGTTCTGCATGACTGGAGGCAGGCTAGCAAGAAGAACTCACAACCATTCCTGTCAAAGGACAGCTCTATCGCAGTAAGTTCCGTCTCCGTTGCTCACAACTCGGCACCTGGTAAACATCAGCATGTTTTAGCCTAACACTACTTTTTACACAAATTTGTCGCAATTATGTTCTGGTTTATAATAAAATCAACAAAAGATGTGAACACTTTCTGTCCACGGAATATTTCGGTCTGTTCTTTGGAACTCACAGCGTGTTCTCCTCGGTATTTTTCTAAAAATATTTGAAATGACGTTTCATGATGACATTTACTAGTTCCTATGTCATCAAAACTATTTGCTTTTTCTACTTTGCAAATGTTAAGCAAATACTTTAAAACATCGACTTCCTTCTCTAGAAGATTGTATTGGGAAAAGAAGGCACTTTTACTCTAATAGATCAAGTGCAGACAGTTCCTCAGTAGTATGGAAGCGTTCGTGGGACGAGTGTTCCACGTGACTTCCTTATACAGACAGGGTCTGTGAATTCAGAGTTCCCCGTGTTCAACGAAGTGTTCCTTGTGAAACACTAACATATGACGAAAAATTTTGCTTTTATTCCCATTCTTTTTACTGATTCAACTTTGAAGAAAATTATTGTGTCTTTGTAGACAGACCTGACGCTGATCTATGACGGCGTTCTTCTGCTAGCGCAGACTCTGGACACTTTATCTTTGACCAAGCACAGCAATTTCAGCACCAGTAAAATGTCCTGCTTTGATGACGTCATCTGGTCGCATGGACACAGTCTCCTGAACTATATGCAGACGGTAAGCGAGTCAATTCAGATTTTTCAATTCACAGGTTTTGAACAGATCACAGTTTTCCTCAAACTCGTTACTTAGTGGTTTGTGATTCGGTGATTTATTAGTTTGGAAGCAAGGTCTTGAGTCTAGCCGGATATAGGTCACATGACGTCAGAGAGCAGGGCGGACATCTTATCCACCTTCAAAAAATGACACCTGAACACTCGTCAGACGTCCGATCCGTCATAGTCCATTGGACTCTAGGAAGCCTAGAAAATAATTTCTGTGGCTACTTTTTGGGGGGAAGATAATTTTGGTGTTTTTAAGGTCATTAAGTATTATAATTTAAGAATCTAAAAAGTTCCCATGTTTTCGAAAATTTGACCTCAAAAATCTGACTTTCCAAAATTTGACACAGGAAACCAATCTTCAAAAACCAACAACACTAGACAAAAACTGAACGATAATTAATATGAACTTTTTTCATTTGAAGTTACTGCACAAGAAAAGTGATAAATATTATGACATTAGGTGGAAAATTGCTCAAAAAAGAGAAAAAAAACAACAAAATTTTAGCAGCGCCCTCTGTTGGCTAGAAAACATACTACTATATTCTGAACTCCTACCAAAAGAACTATACTGTTAACCATTCGGAACTTGAAAAAGACTTGACATTACAACCTACATATGAGCTACATACATTTCCAACGCTTCTGCAATGAATTTACTGTCATCGCTTTCATTAATTGCCACAATTAATTATCGTTATCTACATTGCAGTTCATTGTCAACTGTCACAGGGGAACATACACCGTGTAGTCCTGAGGGCCACAAGAATTAGAAAATGTTGTCAATATTTTCCACTAGGCTACAAATCAAAATTCTGTAACAACATAGCGTGGACACTCTTCACCCACTTGATCATCATTTATGTCATTATTATTGTCATCAAAAGTTGTTTCTTGAGACACAGTGCAGTTTAAACAATCTCAACAGCCACACCACTTGGAACATGACATGCCCCACTTCAAAACAATAAAGCCATTTTATACTACAACCACTCTTTTTACACTTGCAATAAATATTTTTTGTGACATTTTCTGGGGGCTAAAGGCAGAGTCATCCAGTGGAACTTCATACTACTGTACCCTGCTCAAAGCCAACCATTACCAAGTGGAGATGGTGCACTGACATGATGTTGCAAGGCTCTGGCGTTTGTGAATGGAACATTTGTAGTTTGTTCTTTTGTTACTTAACAGCAGACTATCATGATTTAGAGGAAGAAATGATTCCATCAGATTTCAACCTGAATATGTGGTAGCATGCTTTGTCAACTGTTGATGATGAGTCGCTGTTCAGCTTGCATACTAACCGTTAAATGTCTGGCATGAATTGACGAGGAAAAACAAATGTTGAGCCCAACTTTAATGACAAAATTTAAAAAATATCTCTGCAAGCCTGCACCACCCTATCCGGAATAAATTTTTTGTGAACTTGAATACTATTTCTTACAAACACTTTAGCCTTGTAACAGTAATTCTTTTTACTGAAACAGATAACCAAAATGCTCTTCACTTTAGCACACAGTATGTGCAACAAATGAATTTTTATTTTGTCTAAGCGCTCAGCAAATGTAAGCATTAAGAGAAATGAGCGTCGTTGCTAGCATTGACTGCATTGTACAGTTGCCTTCAAACGACTTAAGACCTAGAAATTTTTTTATCATCCTTAATACTGTAGTTCAGCATTTGAAAATAGAGGAATGGCCATTTTGGTAATACCTTTTGTGTGAAATTGAAAAGTGTCTTATTTACTGCAAAAATTTCAGAATCTTTTGATGCTTCATGTTTTAGATAGAATAAATATTTTCTTACACTAAAAATTCTCCAATTCAAGAATCCCCAAAATGACACGAACTCAGAGCAACATTTGAATTTTCAAGAATAAAGAATTACAGAGCATGGCAGTATTTGCATTTTCATGTTTAATTCCAAACATTACTCATGTTTTTACATAAAAGGGTCGGAAAAAAAAACTTGGAAGTTCATAAACAGCACTGCTGATCATACACATGAAGATAAAAATTACTGCCACTACCTTTGAGATTGGGGCAACGAATCATGCAAATTAATCAAGCAAAACAGTGCTTTTTTCTCTGGCCTAAACTAAGGATTTTTCATCATTAAGAATAAGTAGACCTATAAGTGAATATTTGGAACTGAGATAAGTTTTCTGTGATGGACTTTGATTTGTGGCAAATGATACATTGTAGTGGCAAAACATACATGTATACACTTCTTTAAGCACTGTTAAATGGAACTGACAATTTTTGTTTCATGTGTAAAGTGTCTGCAACACTGCTTGAGATAGAAGAGCTCTGTTTTTTTCATAAAAACTTAAAAGCTTTCTCAGCAATGATACTTTTATTACACTCAACGTTAATCCATTTGTTTGCAGTACTGTGGCCGGTTGTATGAGACAGTCCCAAATAGGGACTCAACTAAGTTCCCTAAGTCTTTTTGCGTATTTGTGTCTTAATGAACTCACATATCCGATTTCATCTTTATTGTGAGCTCCTCTTTGGTTAATGACATTTTCTAATAATATAACTAAAAACTGAGCCCAGAGTTCATTGAAAATAAATAGTGACCCAGTCATTAAATTGGGGGTGTTGCATGAAAAGATCCCCAATTATTTTCGGTAATATTTACAATTCAACGTAGAGTTCACGATCAAAGTCAAAAGTTGACAAAGAAATGGAACTAGTTGAATCCCTATTAGTGACTGTTTCATGCACAGCCTCAGACCACGTAATATCTGAAAATTCCAGGAGCTTAGAATTTTTGCAGAATCTGAGACATGAATGCAACAAGGGGCAGACATTGTGAAGCGGCACATTCATTCCATAATTTATGGTTTCAGCAGTGTCCAAAATTGTTGTTTGAGGAAGCACAAAATTATTTAGGTTAGGAACATGTCAAGAATTGTATGTACCGGGTATGTCAGTATGATGACACTTGGACTTGCTACTTGACTTGGCTTTCCTCAACTCCCGGCTACATGTAACTGCTGCCTGATGGTTTGTGAGCCTTGGCTCTTGGTAATATGACAGTTACTTGCACACCCATCCAAGCATTAATACTGTCCAATGTAGACAGTAGATGTAAACAAGTTAGCCAAGCCAACAAGATAACATCAGTTGGCTGTCCTCTGATGAATGCTTTCATGAAGCAGGCGACTTGGGAGTGGGNTTAAGACCTAGAAAATTTTTTATCATCCTTAATACTGTAGTTCAGCATTTGAAAATAGAGGAATGGCCATTTTGGTAATACCTTTTGTGTGAAATTGAAAAGTGTCTTATTTACTGCAAAAATTTCAGAATCTTTTGATGCTTCATGTTTTAGATAGAATAAATATTTTCTTACACTAAAAATTCTCCAATTCAAGAATCTCCAAAATGACACGAACTCAGAGCAACATTTGAATTTTCAAGAATAAAGAATTACAGAACATGGCAGTATTTGCATTTTCATGTTCAATTCCAAACATTACTCATGTTTTTACATAAAAGGGTCTGAAAAAAAACTTGGAAGTTCATAAACAGCACTGCTGATCATACACATGAAGATAAAAATTACTGCCACTACCTTTGAGATTGGAGCAACGAATTATGCAAATTAATCAAGCAAAACAGTGCTTTTTTTCTCTGGCCTAAACTAAGGATTTTTCATCATTAAGAATAAGTAGACCTATAAGTGAATATTTGGAACTGAGATAGGTTTTCTGTGATGGACTTTGATTTGTGGCAAATGATACATTGTAGTGGCAAAACATATACACTTCGTTAAGCACTGTTAAATGGAACTGACAATTTTTGTTTCACGTGTAAAGTGTCTGCAACACTGCTTGAGATAGAAGAGCTCTGTTTTTTCATAAAAACTTAAAACTTTCTCAGCAATGATACTTTTATTACACTCAACGTTAATCCACTTGTTTGCAGTACTGTGGCCGGTTGCATGAGACAGTCCCGAATAGGGACTCAACTAAGTTCCCTAAGTCTTTTTGCGTATTTGTGTCTTAATGAACTCACATATCCGATTTCATCTTTATTGTGAGCTCTTCTTTGATGAATGACATTTTCTAATAATATAACAGCTAAAAACTGAGCCCAGAGTTCATTGAAAATAAATAGTGACCCAGTCACTAAATTGGGGGTGTTGCATGAAAAGATCCCCAATTATTTTCGATAATATTTACAATTCAACGTAGAGTTCACGATCAAAGTCAAAAGTTGAAAAAGAAATGGAACTAAAACAATATGAGAAAGAGCAAACGATGTTTTCATAAGTTTAAAAATACACCTTAGGTTTTTGGGAACTTAGTTGAATCCCTATTAGTGGCTGTTTCATGCACAGCCTCAGACCACGTAATATCTGAAAATTCCAGGAGCTTAGAATTTTTAGCAGAATCTGAGACGTGAATGCAACAAGGGGCAGACATTGTGAAGCGGTATATTCATTCAATAATTTATGGTTTCAGCAGTGTCCAAAACTGTTGTTTGAGGAAGCACAAAATTATTTAGGTTAGTAACATGCCAAGAAGTGTATGTACCGGGTATGTCAGTATGATGACACTTGGACTTGCTACTTGACTTGGCTTTCCTCAACTCCCGGCTACATGTAACTGCTGCCTGATGGTTTGTGAGCCTTGGCCCTTGGTAATATGACAGTTACTTGCACACCCATCCAAGCATTAATACTGTCCAATGTAGACAGTAGATGTAAACAAGTTAGCCAAGCCAACAAGATAGCATCAGTTGGCTGTCCTCTGATGAATTCTTTCATGAAGCAGGCGACTTGGGAGTGGGAAAGGTACCACCACAATATTTTCCTGGCAATTGATTGGCTGTTCTGATCATTTTGCACTGACACCTGATGGCCAACATAATAGTTAAGGCTATTTTTTAAATAAAATTCTTACTAATCGTGCAAGTGTATTCTTGGGAACTTTTTTGAAATTGACTTTTGAACATCTGTTCCCATAGCCCCCCGAAAGTAGCCACAGAGGTGAAATATAGGAGAGCTGGGACTATGGCCTAACTGCATGAATCTACAGTTAAAACGAAATAAAGACTAATCTTGTATGAGAGTAAGAACCCTCGGAACCCGGTAAATAAAAAGGTAGAATATTTGACTCACTGTGAATTTATGGTTTCATCGATTCCATGGGCCTACTTCATGAAAAGTGGCTCGAGACAAGTCTTCGGCCCCAAACAACTATTTCAGAAAAATGATAGTTAAATCTCGCATGATCAAAATGAATATACAAATAAATGCGGACCCTTGGTCATGAATAAAAATTGTAGTATTATCTGCTACATTCGTCTGAACGGCACTCACTCATATTAGGATTGATATCGAACTTAAAAGTTTAGTACCCCTCTCTTAGTGCGACTTTAATCTGTTGTTTGATGGATAGATCTGTACACCAATAACAAAAGTGTTCTTGAAACCAAGTGGGAGAGTTTTAAGATGGTATTAGTTAATTAAAATCTTTCAATCCGTCATTCATTTGACAATTTGAAACATTTTCAGACAACAGTTAATGGTCTCACTGGCAAAGTACAATTCGATGCCCGAGGAGATAGGACTATCTTCAATCTTGATATTGTCGAGATGGCATCTCATGGATTTGAAAAGGTGGGTCCATGTACACTATATAACATGTAGCATACGTCATCAAGCGCCCTTGGCGTCTATGGCTCATTCCTCAAGTCCCTTTTTAGTGTATGTGATTAAACATGATGCGCTTAAAACAAAAGTGAAATTACATCCTCTCCCTCCAAAGGCCGCTACGGTACCCGGTTCCACGTGATCAGTCGCCGCGTTGGTCATTGTTTCTTTTCAATACAGTAAGGTCGTAGCACTATCGTCAAGCGTGAACAATGTGTCGGTCACTCTGACTCAACTGTTGCGTTGCAATCTCAGTAACAAAGAGTAGAGTAATGCATGGATAAAAGAAATTGAACATACGTTTTATCTAACGGTATATTGTCTTGCTTTTAAAGAGTGGACTTCTTTTTATGCAGACAGGCACGTGGAATCATCAAACAGGTGTCAACTTCACTCGAAATTACAGTCAAGTCATTCACCGGGTTATAGATGTTCTTTCAAATAAAACATTTCGTGTTACAACGGTCCTGGTAAGTTTAATGATCTTATTATCATGTCTGTCACCTTCCTATCACCAATACCTGTTCGACAGCAGCTGAAAGCAAGCCAGAATGATTTGCTTGGTCTCTTCTTTACGCTGTGATATGCTCTATTTATTAATTGTTATGATATATGAGGCACCAAAGGGCTCTGGACCCCAGACCACAAAGAGACACTGATTAATTAACCAATCACATCACGTGAAATGTCAACCTTTACTCGAACCACGCCGATCGCTTGATTTTCGACTTGAGTCTCGAGAAAAGTTTGGTCATCATTTTTATAAGTTCCTTCCAGTTTGGGAATTATAAAAGCTGCATTGAAAACACTTTCCAGGAAAAACCCTTTACAATGATAAAGAAGCCTGATAAAGACGGTTACTTACCGAGTGGAAACGACAGGTTCGAGGGATTCTGTATTGACATGCTTAAAGAACTTGCAAAGAAGTTGAATTTTACCTATGAGATCCACCTGGTTAAGGACGGACAGTACGGTGTCCCATACAAGGACAGGCCTGGCTGGAACGGTATGGTGGGAGAACTTTTGAGGAAGGTAATATACATTTCAGTTTCTTTTTCTATTCGAAATCTGACTTCTCGCGCGACACGCGTGGAATATATTATTTAGCATTGGTTTGGTGGAACAACTTTTGAGCCAGATAATGTATAGGGTGTTCCAAAATGTACCAAAATATTCTAAAATATAAGACAGGAATGATTTCTCTGGGAATTAATGGTACTTTTGTTATTTTAGGATTACCAAAGTTTGCTTTGCAAAGCGTGAATGTTAGGGCAAGCGTGAGAGTCGACTCTAAATGAAAAGAAAAACTTTTCGAGCTTTACTACCAAACACATTTACAAACAGTTGTCCAGCTTGAGCACATATATCGAAGACCTTTTGACACATTTAGTTCGTCAAGACAGTGAACAATTTTTAAAATGGACTAATTCTATGTGTTCTACATTCATTGGAAATTGTGTTGAATTTGAAGGAACTGTACACGATACTGGGTGCGTTTGATTTCGGTCCTCTTTTGTTTTCCAGACAAAGATAGTTTTAGGATGCAATGTAAGAAAGAAACACTGTTGTTTTATTAAAAAATAAGTGCAGGCGGTCTGGTACACGTCGTAACAGACGTGCGCAGCCCGCTAAGGGTGGCCAATTGCACTGATTACTTGTAACCATTTTTATGGTTTATGAATATATAGTTGAAAACCGAGTTAAGGATCTAGAGATCTGACTCAAGGGTCTAGCAATGTGCCCCTGTGGGACTCGATCCCACGACCCTGGGTAAAGGTAAGAGACACTTATTCCACTAGTCTACACTGGTTCCTAATGACACGTTTTGATTTACAGGAAGCCGATGTTGCAGTAGCGCCGCTTACAATATCGCTTATTCGGGAAGAAGTGATTGACTTTACTGCGCCGTTCATGACTACCGGAATCAGTATCGTCCTGAAGCGTCCATTAAGGGCGGCACCGGGCCTCTTCTCGTTCCTGTTCCCACTTTCCGCCGGCATTTGGATGTACGTTGTCGTCGCCTATGTTGTGGTCAGCTTCTTGATATTTGTTCTGGCCCGCTTCAGCCCCTATGAATGGTATAATCCACACCCCTGTAATCCGGACTCTGACGTTGTTGAGAATCAGTTTAACTTGTCCAACAGCCTCTGGTTCACGATCGGGTCTCTCATGCAACAGGGTGAGTCCAGACACATTTGCACCCCCGGTAAGGTCTGTAAATCAACTTGACCTCTGTATCTAGTCGTAATATTCTGCTGTGAAATGGTTCATAATGTATTCAGATGGACCATGATGACTGAAACGGTCTCCACAAATGGACAATTAAGCATTCGATAAGCAGTTAAACAGTGGTATACATGCGAGTTGCCTATACCTGCATTTTGCCATATGTCCACTGAACTACGACCAGAATTATATTTCGATTTTAATTTTGAGTTTCATTGTGTTCTGCCATTGACTGGATCCTTTGACTATGTTCTTGTAATATTTAACAAAAAGACAGATATGCTTATAGCAAAACGGCAGTGTCAAAATTCTAACTTGGCCAAATTTCTTTTGGTAAAAATGCTCAGGAAAGAAATCTCAAAAAGCTGTCACATTTCCCCAAATTTTCCTTTCGGACTTGTTTCATGCAATTTTGGAGTTTTTTTATAAAACCACAAAACTAAGTAGATTTTTTCAGAAGTAAAACATTTCAAAAAGTTTCTCTAAAAATTGCTTTTAGTGCGATCTGTCATTACTGATATATGACGTTTCAATGTTCGCTTAATTTTTGACATTTGATACCACATTTGCTGACCACGGTAATATACGTCAGGGTTGCGTTCCGCAGACACAAGACATTGGCATGAAGCTATTGCAGTCGGATCGTGTGCTTCTCTTGTGATACAATGCTGGTATATCACGTGAAGACTTGCGTGATCTTGCTAAAACTTTGCGTTCACGGAACGCAACCCAGATGTCGTTTACGTTCGCGTTTGGGTTTGCTTAATTTCCGGCACTAAACATGCGAGTAATACACTAAAAATTGATTGTTTTGTTATCGTCTACTTTATCACTTGAACTTATACTTCAAACCACGCAACAATATATTTGACGTTAGCGAGGAGCTTTAAGATACAACAGACTCACAAACACCTCGTAAAAGTTGAAAGAAATGTATACATTGCCCCTTTGCGACGCACGAAAGCTACTTCTCTCCTCTACTGTATAAGAACCTATACCTTGCCATTTCGCTTCGCAGGCTCAGACTTTGCACCACGTGCTCTCTCTACACGGCTTGTCAGCGGCACCTGGTGGTTCTTTACATTGCTACTCATCGCCTCCTACACGGCAAATTTGGCAGCATTTCTTACAGTGCAAAGAATGAAAGCACCCATTGAAAACGCAGAGGATCTTTCTAAACAAGAAAGAATAAAATATGGTACAAGATGGAGTGGAGCCTCGATGTCGTTCTTTAAGGCAGGTTACTTGTTTTATATAAATTTCACTATTGGCATTTTGCGGATGGATCTCATACAGGTGTGTAACTGTATTGCCAATGCAATGCAGTATATACTTCGTCCAATTTATATTTTCTTTTGACTGAAGTATTTGTATATAATTGAACGCACTGAACTTTTTCACTTGTTTTGGCTTTTCATATTACCGTTACTGCTATCACTCTGTGGCCCCTATTAACAAAGGTCGTACATCTGGTCGTAGATTGTTTACACGGTCGTAGGCAGTTATTGGTTATGCCGCAGACTGTTTTTTGAAGAGCAAATTAAAAATGTTGCAACTGACGTAATTTTGACAATTTTTTAGCTTCATATTTAACGACCAACTTCACGTGCACGTTGTTCATCTGTGTGCAAATCAGAATCGAATATACGACCCTCTTAGTTGAGAACGGACCTTTAATAAAACGGGGTCCTGAATCGCCATTATGACAGAAACATGTCCCAAAATTCATTGCCATACGACTTAACGATCCGTCCATTTTCCGTTGTCACTGCAACCCAATGTGTAAGATCCTGAACAAAGCATTGATTTGATTCGAGTTCTGTCGCCAACTTGAAGGATGAGATAATAAGAGAAGTTATCCCGACACTTGAGCAATAACAATCATTTGATCTACATGTAAAGGCTAAGTCAGAATAATGAAATTTTATTTTTTTTGAAGGGAACTCAAATCGGTTCAACTGGACTACGATAATTATCAAAAATCTTTAAGCCCTCGGGAGTATCCCGCTCCCTCTTTGAGGACTGGTGTAATGATTAAAATGGCGGACAGGTGGAGCTTCCACTGTGTTGTCGCGAGATTCGATCGGTAGTAGCGTTTCAAGCTGTAAACAGAGCAAACCTGCCACCTCCCTGTCTACTCAGAGTGACGGATTAAATGTCTTAATGATTTGTAGTAAGAGGAGATATTTAATTTACCTTTGATTATGAACTTACTGGATAGATAAAGACTTACATTTCAAAATTTTGTTTGTTGTACAGAAATCTAAAATCCCTACATACCAGCGAATGTGGCAGTTCATGTCGACTGAGGAGCCGACTGTTTTTGTGAATTCAAGCGAAGAAGGACTAAAGAGAGTTTTAAGTAAGTATATACATTGACATGTTCCTTGGTCTTTTCATTGCCAGTTTTAAAACTGATGATGGAACGTTGTTCTTCAGTTGGGCTTACCTTGAACGAATGATTTTTACAGTTGAAACTAATGAATGTTCATGTTAATAACTACGTTTCTTTTTTGTTCATGGTGTAATGGTACCTGATAATATTGAAACGTTTAATGTTGGAACGCTTCACTAAAATCACTTTTTGAATGATGTACCTGTTACTAACCATTTTTAAATCCCACGAGATGTACCGTACTGCCATGTTGACCAGTGAGCTCCCTCGTGTCCGAACACCAGATTAAAAAAACCGCTACCTCCGTCACTTATCATTATAAAATTGGTATGAAATTGTTTCACGATGAAATTAAGTATTAATCTGGAGGCTTGGGAAGAACAGGCATATTCGTTACTGCTGGAGACCAGGGTGGAGTTTAGTAGCTGTCTCACAGCTAGAGAAATCTAGTCTAAATCACATGCTCTCGTTCGAAATACACGGCAATATCTCGCGTAATCTCGCGAAGTCTTGCTTTTCTTGCGAGGTCCTAGCGAGGTCCTAGCGTTACTGAACTCTACCCAGGTTGTACAAGTTTACTTCTTGCGGCGGGTGTTTTTGTACACCGAACTTGGTCAAGGCATTAACGACACTGCCAGTTCTTTCCATCTCCAAAATTCCGTTCTCGTCCGAAAACCAATTTCATTTACGAGAAATGGTCAAAATCAAGCGTTCACTTTTTGTCAGAACTCAGGTTTATAGACGTTTCAAATCCGTCTCTCGTGCCAGTTAATGAAACATTTCTGTCGCAATAACTCAATTCATGCATTTTCTTAACTTTCGTAATCTTGTGAAAGGACGCAATCAATGGTGCTTTGATTGACAGTTTTGAAACTTGAAGGTTTGCTTCTCAATAGGACCGGAAGGGCAGGATTATGACTATGCATTTTTGATGGAATCTGCATACAGGGATTATGCGATTACCGAGAACTGCGACCTGATGGGAATAGGAGGCCTGCTTGATAACAAAGGATATGGCATCGGCGTACCTTGGGGTAAGAATTCACCGTGAGCATTTATGAAACAAGTAATCCACGTCTTGCTTGTGCGATAAAGAGGCGTATCCTCGCTATGTGAAACGTAAACATGGAAATGATGAAATCAGATGTTAAACTCTGACCTTTATGATTCACTAATTTTTTTGTCACGACAGCAATTCGATTCTACCTTCAAAAGGAATTGACCTATCACCATCGATTGATATGAAGCATTTAGATTTTATGAGGCCGATTGGACAAACCTATCAAAAGTGATGGCTTTGGACACCCTTTTTACTTGACGGTGCATTGGGTGATCCATTTGTGGATGGAAATATTGTTTTCATATGGTACAGACGTACAAGTTTGAGACATTTTGTGTGGCTAAGTAAACTGGTTTACGACTTAGCGCCTGAGTACAAAAGTGATGTCCCTTTGATTGACAGACGTAGGGAAAAATTTAATGTTAGAAGATTTAATGGGACTGTATGCAATTGAAGATTTCTTTCGCTTTTATTTTCAAACAGCAAATTTCGTAACACACGGTCGATGATTGCCATGAAAACACATATCTTTATGCGAACCTGAATAACTGTATTAAAGGTTCCCCGTACGCAGACGTGTTGTCAAATATGGTGCTCAAACTTCAAGAGGAACAGATAATAGAACTCCTCGTTCGGAAGTGGTGGAAACCGAACAAAACTTGCGAAGCCATAGATTCTAAAGATAACAGCGGCAGCAGTGAACGACTCGACCTGCACAACGTAGGGGGCGTGTTTGTCGTGCTTCTGGGGGGATTGGCTTTTTCTGTTATCGTCGCCTTCATCGAGTTCATTGTCAACGCGAGGCAAAATGCCGACGAAGACAAGGTGAGGAATGAAACCATTGCGCAGGTGTCCATAGCGAAAAACCAACACACAACTCTTTTGCGTTGTGGAAACACAAACATCTACTTCCTGGTATGGAAGGTCGAGTTAGCAAAGAGGAAATCAAATTTCTTTCATTTACGTACATTTTGCGATTTTTCTTTTTGCGTTTATCACTTGAATAGCGACCACACAACACAGCCAGTACTCATCTCTTAAACATAGTCGATGACCCACCGGCACGGCTTTATGAAATTACATAAACCAAAAGAATGGAAGGAAAATTCTTGCTCAGTGTGTTAGTACTAATCAAGCTGAGTTCCCTTGACATGTTTAGGGAACCGCAAAGGACCTTACCTGTTATAATTCGCCTCTTTTTACCTTTCTGTAAAATCGACGAATCAAATCAGCTGCCGTCTTCAACTTCTCAGTTTTTTACCTAATGATGTCATGAAGTGACCCTAATGCCAGCCAATGAGCTAAGTGAATGGTTTGGTTCACGAGCACTCTGCTGGGTAAAATGAAAAACGAAAACGGCGGAGTGACAAGCAAATAATAAAAACCGAACTTTATGAAGCGCTTGATTTCCGAGCAGTTTATTCATCGTATCATTTTTGCAGTTATATTTCTTCACGCGATCGTAATTTCGATTCCCGAGGCTCATTAAATTGTGAACATGCAAATGGAGCATAAGTTTACAAATAAACCCGGGTATACCGGTGTGCCGGAAACCATCCCAGAACCAATATCTTTTACAGAATCGCGAAAGTCTCGTTTTGTGAGACTATCTTTTGAATATGGTAAAAAAAAACGTAAACGACGGCCTCTAGTACGTGCATGGTAATATGTCACCGTTTCCCTTACGAAAAAAGGCACAGTTTTCATTATTGGTTCATTTCACTATCAAATAACGATTGCGTAATATCTGGAATTACTTCGGTTTTCTATATGCTCACTCTTGTTTTTAAATGTATCAGTTGTGGTGTTTTCTTTAAAATTGCATTTTATTTACAAATTGTTTCTTTCTCTGATTATACTTATACACAGTTGCCCAAGAAGTCACGAGGGGACTCTTGCTTCAAATTTAAATATTCACGGTTTTAACGAGACTTAGCATTTTCAATGTTTGACGAGCAATTCGAGTATGATGTGTGTGGCATCTGATTTAAGTTACAATTTCAATGTACGGACTTCCAACCCTTAAACAGGGTTAACCGACTGCCTCAAACAGTGCATATTTTGACGGCATCCCAGTGTCTTAAATCTTATATGAAATGTCGGTGGTTCCGAACAGTTGTCCAGAAATATCTTAAAAGACAAAGCTTGTTTCAGTGCATCGCCTCTTTATTGGTCAAGATACATTATATATATTTAATATATAATATATCATTTCACTATCAGATTGAATGTTAATTTACCGTATCGTTGGCAAAGCGTCAAAATAAATTAGTGTTTGAATGAAAACAACAATTATTGTCGTGTTTCATTCTTTTCTTCCAAGCACTCTCAGGTCCAGCAACATGAAACGTGTTAAAGACATTCGCTTAACACGTTTAAACGTGACCTTTCTGTGATTTGCACTGTATAGGCCTACACGCCTTCCTTAAAGTGTCTTCAGTAAACTTGAATAAGTAACAAGGAAGACGAAATAGAGCAAGCCCACCAACTCCTCCTTCAAAAGTTGTGGGAGAACTGTGACTATCTACTTAATCTGCAGTGACGATCTGTTTACTAATTCCAGCAATCACTCTGGTCGGAAATGTTGGAGGAGCTACGGTTCGCTGTTCGCTGTATGGGTTCAACCAAGAAACCAGTGAAGAAAAAGAAACGAATCTCGAATCTTGTAGACAATGGTATGACTCTCATCCCTCTGACTGCCTCAGCCGGCTTGCACACGAAGATTCCCGGAAAGGACATAATATCTTAGGCTTATGATATACCCACAAGGCTAGTTTCTGACGATCAGATTGACGAGATCTCGCGAGATCAAGAAGTAAAAGGCTAATGTATCGCGAGAGAGCTCGCAAAGTTGTTGACCTGCACTAACAAAACATGGTTAGTTTGATCGACATTAATGTTGAATTACTAAATAAACCTGTGCTTGCAGTGAACTCTGTGCAAACACCGTTTTACAAGCCAGTATGTCTTGAAGTCAGTGTCTCGCGACTGACTAGAGTTACAAAACTCTCCCCTGCTTTGTGCTTCCTCCGTTTAAATACTGAGTGCATAGTGTACAGAGATCAAGGTCTTTGTGAAGCATACATCCACTAGTTCATAACGGTTTCTATTGACGATGGATGTTCAAAACGTATGGTTCATCTCGACCGATAGTGAAGAAACAATTTTGTGATGACATGTGTGGAACGTGTGTTTTGGAAATGAGGGAAAGCGGTATTGGCTTTCCTACACGTTTTTTATTTTTAAGGAAGTATGAAATTATCGATTTTAACTAGTTGTGTAGATAACTACTTGTAATGTATGCTTTTAATAAAACCAGCTTACTCACTTCTTGCTTCAAGTATGTGAAGCGTTTCGTTCTGCAAAGAACTAGGTCTTTTTAACCCTATGTTCTCAGATTTGCTATGATCTGCAATGTGTTTTCTTCTGTCATTTGCAAAGAACAAGTCCAATTAGTTTAACCAAATGTTTCAAGACTATTCATGAACATTACATATGGCAGCTTCTAAGCGAAAATCATGGACGTTGTTAACCTACCGGGGGGGTGCTCAAGATGTTTGAAAAGAATCTTACGTTGACACCGTAACCGGTCGAGATGGAACATCACGACCGGTTTTCTCAACACATAATTTGGAGGTTTAGATCAAAGACAACGTGCTGTTGTGCTTAATTTAATCACCTCAGGCTGCTGATGTTAATGCTCTAGAAAATGTAACGTCATAAACATATTAGGGGCAACAATAGTATATTTAAATTCGTTTTGAAAGTTTGTGCCATAGTTGAAAAGAGCACACGTGGTTAAGTTTTTGAATTTCGAAAACTGGACAAGAAATGTGACTTTTACAACCTAATGTTGTAATAATATGATCCTCATTAATTCTGCTGGGTGTGCAACATAATTGGACTAATTACCAAAGCACCAGGCAGCAGTTGGAGTTGGAGGTAAACCAATTCTTGGCATAAGATTTACGTATGGGAAGAGTTCGCCATTTTTGACATGCGCAAATTAAAGTTTCTATAAACCCTCCTTTCGCACAAGAAACTATCTTGATTTAGACCCCAGTAAAACTGACCTAGGCTTGTTTAATCACTGGCGCAAGAAATCACTTGAAAAGTATGAAAAAGCAATTCATTCAGATGCGCTATAGCTAACTGTGTGTTCTCAGCTTTTCNGTGCTCGGAGGGTGCTCGGGGGGTGCTCAAGATGTTTGAAAAGAATCGTACGTTGACGCCCTAACCGGTAGAGATGAAACATCACGACCGGTTTTCTCAGCACATAATTTGGCGGTTTAGATCAAAGACAACGTGCTGTTGTGGTTAATTTAATCACCTCAGGCTGCTGATGTTAATGCTCTAGAAAATGAAACGTCATAAACATATTAGGGGCAACAATAGTATAATTATTTAAATTCGTTTTGAAAGTTTGTGCCATAGTTGAAAAGAGCACACGTGGTTAAGTTCTTGAATTTCGAAAACTGGACAAGAAATGTGACTTTTACAACCAATGTTGTAATAATATGATCCTCATTAATTCTGCTGGGTGTGCAACATAATTGGAGTAATTACCAAAGCACCAGGCAGCAGTTGGAGTTTGAGGTAAAGCAATTCTTGGCACGAGATTTACGTATGGGCAGAGTTCGCCATGTTTGACATGCGCAAATTAAAGTTTCTATAAACCCTCCTTTCGGACAAGAAACTATCTTGATTTAGACCCCAGTAAAACTGACCTAGGCTTGTTTAATCACTGGCGCAAGAAATCACTTGAAAAGTATGAAAAAGCAATTCATTCAGATGCGCTATAGCTAACTGTGTGTTCTCAGCTTTTCCATACACTCGAACAATACCCCAGTGTTCACAAAAATATTTAGATCTTCCTCAAACGCAAAACAAAATTAATGTTTTTCTAAATGAATGTAAAGAACTCGACCTAGATGAAAATAAGGTTTTATTCGAAATAGTTTCAAAGTTTCTTTTTAATATTAAATCTCTTTGTGTGTGTCGATAAACTCGTATACATGAAAAATAACTTATTGTGTATGAAAAGGATTTATTTATAATGGTAATCATATGTTATTGTATTCTTAACACCAGCTTATTAATTTATGCATTTGTATACAATTGTATATAGATTTCTTTGTATTTATTTACCTCAGATACAATGTCTCTTGGCGCTTTCTGGGTCTGTATATTTATTGTACTGACTATTTCATAATAAACATTAAAAAAATGTGTATTCTTCCCCAAATCTAAACCCAGAAATAACATCTAATTTGAGTCACGTCAGTTTTACAACGGTTGGTAACCTAAATCAAAAGTCAAAGTTTGACATTTTCACGAAAGACGTCGCTCTAGTCGGTTGGCCGGAAGGCGGGCTCCAGTCAAACTCGACCCGGAACACGACCAAACAGATAGGCGGAGTTGAGCAATTTCATCAATTGGTTGGCAAACGGAGCCAAACCATCAGCCAACTCCCATGTTCGGTCACGTAATTAAAGTTTGGTACATGTGCGTGCAGACTTTAACCAGTGTAGAGTGAAACTGGGTGGAAGCAGTGGCGGATTTAGGGGGGGGGGGGTACGGGAGCCATGGACCCCCTAAAATTCTCCCAGATTAAATTTGGCAGTTGGGGGGTGCGAATGTCTGACGGGCAAAATCCTGGCTAATACTCTACGCTGGCACCCCTAACTCAAAATCCTGGATCCGACTCTGAGAAGTGGTAGGGATACAAAACGCTACCCTAGACAATGAGCCTAAGATCAGAAGACATAAAGACAAGATCAGTTACAATGTAAACATTTAATGCGGAACCAGCGCGTTAATTACAAACATTACTTTTTATCTCATCTCTTCACTACTAGGGTATTGTTGTATAATACAAATGTAGAAATCACAATCAACATATGCCTACCTAACAATAATCTCGAGCTAAAACCACGTTTGTTGTATAGACTAAAAAGTACCTACGTCACGGTTTAAGTTAAGGGCCCTACAGGTGAGGACAGCAATGGTTTCATATAGGCTAGACACAAATCAAGACCAGCGTAACACTGTAGAAAAAACCTTAAAACGACAAAAGTCATCACATACACATACACTGTATGAATTCAATAACCGTCTCACCATAATCACACAAAAAAGAGTTCACCAACAAGTGCCAAAGGTACGCCATAACTTCAATAAATAATGACCATCACTGATGGTTAGTTTGCATTGCCTACTGGTGGATCCTCACTGATACAAAATTAACCCTGATTTCTGCTCCGGGAGCCCATAAACAAGTACAACGAGTAATGCCGATGTCAAAGGAACACAGCTTCAAAAAGCTGGAACATTTTCCACAGACGAAAGACACTCCCGAATAAAGCTAGTGTGATCACGTGGTTGACTTGTAAGACACGATGATATCTCAAAAGGACGTGCGTGACCTCGTTTTTCTCGCAAGAAACTTCCTCTTCGGAAAGCAGTCCTGATGAAGTCACGTGGTACGCTTCCTGGTGGTAGGTTGCTGCAAACTTCGATTGGATCACAGCAAGAACAATGCCAAACTTACATTTGATAAGATGTTCATGATTACAATACAGAAACTTTAATCTGAACAAAATAACCGATACTCCAACTTTGAAATAAAAATCCATTGGATGGAATCAATAAAACTGCCTTGTTGGATCGACGTAACACTATACAGCAATACCAAAAAACAGTACATTTGATTTTTAAAATTAAAGCAATGACATCGTTTCGAATACTATAAATCGTTTCGACGCAAAATTTAATTATCCGCAACGTAAATATCAGGAATAACACCACGTCTTAACAATAAACAATATTTACGGGATAGTAAAAGTTTCAATTTGTTGCTCTGAGCATGTTCAATAACGCTTGTACATACTAGCGACATCTACAGCCAGATCAGCTTGTGTTATAATGCATAGCGCCATCCAGCGAAGAAACAGCGTGGTCTCGCCGAACTTCTGAACGCATCCGGGCTCTCTGTTCGAACATGGTACACATATTAGGAACATTGGCAGTAAGTAGCGTTGATATAACTGTTACCTTGTCCACAAACTTTGCCAGGTAGCTACATATACCTGGCATTGATTACATTTTGGTCCTACTATCTACGTACCATCGTTTTCGCATAAGGGGGCAAATAACAACATAATTTCTTACATAATCCGGACTGTTTACAGATAGAGGAAAACACATCCCGAAATAGAGGATTGTGGGATATGCAGCCCTTCTTGTCTCATGTATGTTTCAACTGTTTCCATAAGCACATCTAGGAGAGACAGGGTCAAATGGGGTTACACGAACATGTCACCTTAAAAATGGAGTTTAGCTCCCCCATGCTATATCCTTGATATCTCGCCATTTCGAGGCCTCAAATCCCCACAATCCATTGCGCACGTAACGTTTCTAACTTATTAATAATTAGGTCAATGAACGCAGCAATGACGTGGCATGGTGTGAAGAGCATTTGGAGGAAACTAAAAATGGATCCATGACTCGTGTTCCGAAAGTTCGCCACTTAACTCACCCACATGCGAGTTTAGGTATACGGAAGAAATACAAAATATACACCTTTGAGAAATAATCTTCCACGCAATGTCCCGTTATTTTTCACGCGATCGTCATTTAAGAAACAGCCAGTAATCAAGCATATTGACAACTTTCGTCCAAGTTAAAAAACATCAGTTTAATAATAGACGTGCAATCAACGTTAAAACCACGTCCAAATTTTATCTCGTTTTAAGCTAGTGACAATTCACACCAACTGAAGGTTGAAACTAAACAAGTCACTCAGACCATTGAAACTTTGGTCACGAGCAGACTTGAAACACATTACCATCAAACCAACATGCAAACACAAATATGTAAATTTGGTACAGTGACAAACTCTTCCCCTAACAAAACATCAAAAAAATGTGCTAAAGACACTTAAGGTTATGGCGGAGCTTACTGATAAATCTATACATATAGCCAAATATCTAGATTCACTTCGCAATATTTTCTGAAAGTAGAAAACCTGAGGATTTTGATTTGTGATAATCTACCATTACTTGGGTCACGTGATCATGTGTTTTCAGAAAAATTTAGCCAAAATGAATGGTGCATTGCTAGCAAAACAAAAAATAATAACATGATCAAATTTGGTTCAATATAAATGTCCCGGATGATCTCTCAAAAGCGCTGTTACATTTGTCTAAAATTAGCATTTCGTTTTGCAACTTCTGAGTTTTTTTCACGAAAATAATAAAAGTTCAATTTTGAGAGCTCCTCATACAAAATTGGAACATTTTAAAAACAACTCCTTAAAGCTTTTGAATAACAGTGCAGCATAAAACATTGCATCTGAAAGTTTCATATAAATCAAATCAGCCGCTTCTAAGATATCATTTTTCAAAGATGGCCAAATTATGGACATTTTCTGGGTCATTCATAACCTTAAATTTAGTCCTCAAATGTTCACCATCGCAAAACATCGCAAACATTTTGCCAACTTCTTCAAATACCAACAAACACAACCATTTTAATCAGCAGCACTGGCGTAAAATTCCAAAAAGCACATAACGCATCTACTCATTATAGCCCATCGGCATATAAACAAATCAAAACAAGTTATAAATAATAAAAAGTCAACTCAAAAATGTCACCATGTACGGGAGAAATTCAATAAATAATACGAATTAATTACCGGCATGTTTAGGAGTTCTTCATCAAAACTTTGTATTGCGCGAAACAGAAAATATCATCTTTTTAAATAATTGCAGATTACTTTGAGGCTCTTCATGCGGAGAAGGAGAAGCGCTTCAGGTTGGGAAAGGGTCTGTGAACATATAGCTCAGAAATGCTAACGTATGAGTGCGAAACACTCATAGAAAAGGATGTGAAATGCCAAACAAACGTCTAGAAATAAATAGAAATATGCAAACTTGTTTACAGAAAGCCGAAGGGTAACTTCAGAAGACAGCAGCTTACACGTATGTAGTCGCCCAATGTTGTTGTGATATGTATACATTGTGATTTTATGTATGACAATTCTGAACCGTTTTGTTTCGTTAATTCAACTTATTTATTGAATGATCCCATGAAAAATAATGGTATTAATCCCAATCAAATGATAAATACATCAATTATGTGTTCAGTAAAAACAATCTTGGGATCTCCTTTCGCAATCTCCAGACGAGTACAAAAATTTATTTGAACGCCGTGTGGGTTGTGCGTTTCTCGTTTACAAAACACGAAGGCCTTCGATAACAAACAATATAGCGTGGACAATTTACCTTGTTCCTATAATCTCATATCGTAAGACACAAATCAGAAGCAAACATCAACGTGTCCTTTACTTAAATCTCTGTGAATCAAGAAACGAGTACGACCTCTGTTGTCATCAACCATTATCGCTTGCTTCTCATACTGATTCGCACTCGGAATACCCCGACTATTTTCATAGCCTCAGAGGTGAGCTTTATCTACACATGTGCAAACCTCAGCCATGCAACCACCCATTATTCAATTGGGAAGTCACATGCCATATCGTATGACTGAAGTCTGCACATGCGCAGGTGTCCTCCTAAGATGGGAAATAGGCTGGGGAAATGTACGACTTGTTCCAAATGATCGAGTCACTGTGCAGAACGTGTTCGGCAAAGACCGGAGAAACACATTGTCTATGCTAGAGATCCTTGTACATTCATTTTACACGTTGAGTTTTAGGTTCATCCTATTTGTTTTACCTTACACTGGGATGAAAATTTTCTTGTTGGTGCAGTAGAAACACGGGGATTCGTCGTCGGACATCACTACGCAATAACTTCCTCAAAGACTCGACGAATATTGTTTTCGTTCAACTAGCAGTGTCATACACGACGATGTGTTAGTTGAGTAGCTTGCGTGGTGAAAAAAGAACACGTTTGCCTCTAAGGAAATTGCTGCTGTTGTGTTAGGCACAGATTCCGGCTCGAATCAGACAGTAAAAGAAGACTCACTAAAACTGATAAACAATAAAAGTCGTCTTCGCTAAATAACAATATAACAATAATGTTAAGTTTTACTCTAAAATTAGGACATCTGTGCTTACATGTATCTCAAAAGCACAGGAAGATACTCACTTCCGATTACATTCCTAATCGTGAGATTGCGCAATGAGTACTTCTGGAAGACACGATAATTTGATACAAACGCACTGCAGCTTCCAGACTGAACGCACACACACAAACAACACCAGCAGAAGTTTAAACCGCATACTCATCCCCTCGACGATCGAGGTAAACTCGAGTCGCCATCCCGTCCCTATCTTGATGCGGCCTTTCTGAAAGCGGTATTAACCCGTTAATCACTTCCGTTTGGGTTATGTCACCATTGTGAGAATGTTGTTCTCCAAGTTTCTTACAACCCGAGCAAGATCTTTTCACTCTCGACTTCTTATCTGAGCCAACGCACCGTAGAGCGAAGCGTAACTCTTCCGTCATTTCTGAGCACAGTGATTGCTTAAAAGAGATAGAAAGTGTTAAGGTATCTGTCTTATCGTGGAAAAATAAAGCCGATGTAGGCTTGACACAAACTACGGTAGATTTTTCTTCGGCAGCCTGTTCGCAAAACTGTGGAGCATCTATTTACTTTTGGCTGTGGTTTATTACACTCTTTCACAGCGCTACAAAAGGTTGCATTATGGAATGTTCTTTATCATGGCTTCCCATTCGTTAAAGTAATGAAACTGAAGTCATAACATTCAGTCATTCCCATAGGTTGAAATCTGGGAAGACCCTTTCAGTTTACTGTTACGAGTTAACCTCTAACACAACATCGTAATGACTTGTACAGTTTCGAATGTACATGTACAATTCTCTGAACAACCAGCAGAACATTCCTTGTACATGTACAAGTTTTTGAACAACGAGCAAAACATACCTTGTCTGCTCGAGCGTTTCTCTTCGAGTTCCATATAAACTCCACAATCGCCACCACGACTGCTAAAGCCAGTCCACCCAACAGAACCACAAATATGCCCCCGACATTCTCCATGCGCAGTTCATTAGCTTTCGAGTTCTTCTCTTCTTCCCGATTACAAGTCTGTCCAGTGTTCTTCCACCATTTTAGATACAGTTCCTGAATTTCACCTCTCTCTTGAAGATCCAAAATGTTCATTGACAGCGAGTCTCTATATGGAGATCCTGTTCGTAAAACAATAAACGTGTGACTAGAGAAAACTAGGCCTTAAAAAAGAAATACTGGTTCATTGTGTCTAGATGTGCCTGTTGAAATACGCGCAATTTCCTACTTTGGTATTATCAAATGAACTGCAATTGATTGCCATTGTATCTTCACGTCCCTTTCATTGTTTATTTCATTGTTCATTACTATTTTTGCTGTATGCAATTTTGTCAGGACCATCTGGAAAATAAGCTTATTTTGCTTGAGATGACGTATCTCATACTTTTATGCTCAATAAATATTGCTCACAGTTTTATGATTTAACTGTCGTCCTTGAAAATAAATAAATGCGATCTCAAAAACCAGAATATATCCAGACGGTGTTTTTAAAGTCTCTCGTTTTGCAGTTCCTGTACATGAGAACAACTGGATACTAGTTCATAGTTAACTCCGACATTTGCAACAAATTAGCTGATGACTGCTCCACATGATCGCTGTGCTGAACCATATTCGCAACACAAAGGAACCTACATCTAAAGCACACACTTCCATGATTTTAGGACAAGTGAGCTTAAACAAGCAATGTCAGGGCCCGGCATCAAATCTCTGTATTTGGAAATCGACTCAAAAAGTTTCGAGAGTCTGAGTCTGAGTTCTGATATTAGACACTGTCCTCATAACAATCAGTTTACATGCTTAAAATTACCTTTTTGAATTGCATTAACATTCGCGGCAAACCACAGTAGTCATTTTGTCTATGGGTTTTTAATGAAACACAAGCGTCATCACTGCAAACAAAGCATGTATGTCTAAAGCACTGTTTTCTAACAGGAGATCGGGTGTAGACAAAGATGTCATTCATTTTGACACATGCACAAAATTACCAATTGGTGTCGCGATCCCATAACCGCTAGAGCTCAGCAGTCCTCCAACTTGCATCAGTTCACAGTCTCTCTGCACTCTGTAATCTAAGGTCGTCGACTCCATCAACAAAGCGTATTTTTCATTCTTGACTCGCTCCACTCCATCATCGTAGGTTTTGACGAAGACAGAAGGGTCTTGTGANGCCTGTAATCACTCCCACTACTCAATATCGCTGCAGGGCTGCTTAGAGGCTCTGGGCTGGAGAAAACAGCACAGGGCGAATCACTACTGGTTCCAGGAATTTCACGCTCTGGGGTACGTTCGGAGGCACGGGTGACAGTAGATGAAGTGCCTCCACTGGCTCCAGTCACTGTACTGGTCACAGCTCGCGAGGCTTCTCGCTTCAAAAACGCACTTCTCGGGGGTGGCGACGGGGCACTGCCGGGAATCAACACAGACGGAATTGCATCCTTCTTCAGACGTTGTTTCGCAGAGACCTCAATCAGTTCAGCGTACAAATCCCTTTCGTAATCGGACGGCAGAAAGTGCTTGCCACACACACGGTAATTGTCCACTGCCTTGTACGTTGCGTGGACGGGTAACGCTACGTTCTTCACACGAACGAGCCAAGTACGGCGAAGTGTGTCATCCATAGGAAAGCGATGCAAAGGTACTCCCAAAGCGCGCGTGAGCCGATAATTAGTACATCCTGGTACGCAGCAACAGTGTGGCATGTTGACTCACTAGTAAATGAAAGCAAACGACGGCGGAACTTAACACAACCGAGGTAGAACAATGACTGACTCGGCAGCTCTCACAGTCAGATATGAAAAGAAATTGGCGCGAAATGCTTGCCTCCTAAAACGTCACTTCCGGAGTAGCGGACGAGTAATTTATAAAATTACAAAAAGCTGTAATTAAGTGGAAAATATGTCTAGGATAAAAAACAAACCTTATTTTAGGAAAAAGGTTGCCTTCGCCTTTACAGACCGCGGAACACTAATTAGGTTGATAAGGTCGTACTCGCCGAACTAAAGAAAAAAAAAGAAAAGAAAACAAAACAAAACAAAACAAGAGGTTTTACTCCAAACATGAACCAAAATAACTATTTTCAAATATGGCGCTGCATGGGGCTTTAATACAGCCAACAGCTGACGCAGCTCTGAAATGGACAGCCAGTTATCACGGATTCGAAAGAATACTGAACTCGAGTCCCGGCCGTGAAAGTAAAATAATAAGTATTCACGACACAAAGGCGTCCCGTTGTAATAACTTGGTTTGCTGCATTCAATGTGATGCGGTTGTTATTGGGTTCCACAGCGGAACATGTATGAAAAGCGAGATCACGCAAGGCTACGCAAAATCACCCGAGGGAAATGAGAGTCTGGCGAGAAGACTAGGGACCTTACTTGACTAAACTTGCAATATGGCCGCCTCTGAACTGAATAATCGGCAAGGCTGGAATGTTGACCAAGGTGAAAAATGCCATAAGTGAATAGTTCTCGCAACAAGTGCCTCGTGAGTGTCTTTCGGTTACGGAACACACGTTTGCTACACGATGCAACAATGGCGGCGCCACATACTGGGTCTCGAACAAAAAACCTAACAGCTAAGAAGTCATGGCTTCCACATTTCATCTACTGCTTGGATCGAATTCACTCCAACATCTTATGATTTATTAAATCTGCAATTTTATGAAACTTGCTATCATTATGAGATGTCACTTTCGTTTGATACTAGGCAGCGAAGCGATGTTCAAAATGTTGATATCCCGACTTACGTTGAAGAATGTCTTGGTTGTGCCGCTATCTCTCGTTCCATACGTAATACCCTCAGGATTATTCACAAGATCTTCTGCGTTCTCTATCGGACTGATCATTCTCTCAACAGTAAGGAAGGCTGCTAAGTTGGCTGTGTAGGAGGATATAATGATGAGCGTGAAGAACCACCACACTCCTCCCACCAGTCGCGTGGATATCGCGCGTGGATTGATGTCAGAACCTTGCTGCATCAGAGTACCCACGGAGAACCAGAAGCTGTTAGATAAGTTGAACAGATTAGCTACCGTGTCAGTCTCCTCGTTGCACGGATGTGGGTTGTACCACTCGTACGGGCTGAATCTCGCCAGTATGAACATGGTGAGACTGACTAGGACGTAGGCGACGATCACGTACAGCCAGATGTCGAGGGCGAGCGGGTTGAGAAAGGAAAAGAGGCCTGGCGTCTCGCGCTTGGGCACCTTGAACAAGATGCTGATGCCGAGACTCATGAAGGGCTTTGTAAAGTCGACAACGTGCTCTCGCTGGTAGTTGATAGTCAGCATTCCCAGCGCCATGTCTGCTTTCTGCAATCACCAAAATTCGACATACGATAATTCTTAAGCCTCGTTTCCATAAATGCGTAATGCGTAATGCGTGATCCACATGCCAAGTGTGGTAACAGATGGGATTTCACGTTCTCGTATGCACGTATAAAACGATGCATTTTACGTTCAAATGGAAAGTGTCCTTAAGAATTAAAACTAGAAGAGCAACATAATTGAATATAATTAACTTTTATCTGCTTGGTGAAACCTTAGTTCCACATGAGCAGATAAAGTGTCATTAATCAACGTTCATTAAGTTTCGTTATCTCAGTCCTGAAGCCTAAGACCTGATAAATTGCTAATCATTTTCTAAGATCGGCCTTATCCTAAATACATCATGAATTTTGATATTATGTAGGTCGTTTTCAATCATTTCCTGCCACGTGATGGCGTCGCAATAGATTGGATGCAATTGATGACTTACAGGTGCATTGTTATGACAACCAAATAGATAGGATGAAGCCAACATGTGATCATTCTCGCTGATATAAAAGATGGATTTCAGTTTCTGTGACCGGAGATGTGTTCTCAGAGAATACGGCAGGTATTGGATAGCAATCCGACAAATGGCGAAGCCATGTTCCACTCTTGACGTCAGACTAATGTTTTATCAATTGAACAAATGAATTCTGACGTTTTCAAATCTCTTTATTTCCCGATTCATTTGCAAACAAGTTGAGACTGCAATATACTCAAAGGGACATTTTAATGCTAAAGGACTTAGAGGTTTCAATCCCATTGTTCCCTTACGCTATCGCTATTATAGAAATTAGAGTTTTTGCAGCGTAATTGTTAGCACTTAACGTAGTGAATACATTCTTAAAGGACGAACTAGCGATGCTAGATTTATTCTCTAGCACATCCTACTTAGTTGAACTGAGACTAAATTATTTCTTTGTGGGGTCTAATGCGAAATTTCCGACTGAATCTTTAATAACTATGCATATGAAACAAGCCCATTGTCTTTGCTCACTCTGTCGATCAGTTCCTTGATGACGCCGTCCCATTTCCCGTCGACCTTTTGCCCATAGTTTCCGTCAGGCGCCAAATAGATTCTGTACTTGAAATTCATTTCCTTAGCCAGTTTGTTCAACAAGTCGATGCAGAACCCCTCGTACTCGTCTTCACCAGGACGAGAAGGCTTTCCCTTCTCGAGTTCTTTCCTCATGACGTACGGCTGTTCCTGAAAAGGTTCTAGAATGTTCCATACTGCGAAGTATTAAGTGGCTTAGTGGTGAGTTTGCAAATAGTTGTTGGCGTGATGAACAGTACAGCGCAGTTTGATGACTTTGCAGTATGCGTATTGAAGAACGACACTAGAAGTTGAAGTTTTTTTCTTGGGCTAGGAAAATATGATACCCGAATCAGACTAAAAAATCAACCAATCACGCCGTGTGATTCGAGTACAAATTTTTAACTTGAAAGTAAGCGATACGTTGCCTTTGGTCGTCAAAGGCGGACAGACGATAGTCTTGTGACGGTATTGCGCAACCAAATTACGTTTTGATTGATACCATAAAGTATACTAAACAATGTGTGAAGAAACACTTAACGTGAACAATACTTAGGATACAAGTGCACAGAGAAAAAATCATGATCTCCTTTCCAATGTTTTGCTATGAGTATGGGGATTTTGTACAAGGTCAACTGAACAAAACAATTGGGGGCATCTCCAAGATAGGACATGGTAGGCAACTTACATTTTTAAGATGTGGCTAAGTAAATTGCACTGGTGATAAAGTGCACGATTAGGTTTAACTTAAGTGCAAGTGCAAAAGAACATTGGAAGGCTAAAAGTTTATTGATAGATAAGTCTGAGTTTGTTCTGTGTGAGATATTCAGTATATATTTTCACTCAATTGTTGTGGCCATGTGATAACCATCGTTTGGCCAGTTAGCCATATGGTTCACCAACCGTGCCTCATTAGGTAGGCGTTGGTGGACTAACTAAGTCGAACTATCCTGCAATTGGTCAATTTTGGATGTCGAATTTCTTTCAAGTACAGCAAGAAGACACAGGAACCAGGTCCCATGACCCCGGCACCGCTAGTTGCTTGAGACTCGATTTGAAAATTAACCTATCACGCATCCTGAAGTGCGACTCGAGTTCTTAAGTATGAAAGAATTCACACCGTCGACAGTTTTGGACTAATACGCTATTTCCACTACATCGTGTACACTCATTATTTTCACGTATACTAAAAGGAAACTAAAATCTATTTGTTAACGCGATGCTATTTTAAATCGAGGACAATGTAAATTCGTTCTTCAATAACTAGTTGGAATTAGCTGAAATGCAGCAGCCACACAATAAGTTAGACCAGGTATTTAATTCCGTTTATCATTGTCCACAAATTCTCTACAACACTATTCTGCCAACAATGTGAACCATTCCTTCAAACCTCTTGATCAACAAAATCGGACCTGCAGCTCTCCTGAAGAAAATAGATTTCTGCTGGTATATTTTTGCATGTTGAGCGGTGGGCATCAAGAGCAGATACGGGCTCAACCAATCAGAGAGGTATCTGGGTCACGTGACAATACATGACTCACAAAATCTATGCCCTCCAAATTGATAAGCTTGCCTAATTATTGTTTGCAACATATTCTTCAACAATTAGGTTGGCGTTACACAGTGTAAAATTGCGCTTGTTGAGGAAGATTTGTAGAATTTACCTGGTTGATCAACAGTTTCGAAGGAATGTGAATTCTGCTTCAGAGAACGTCATCGGTGACCATTGGAAATATTATTTTTGCTATTATGATTTAAAAAAACTATCTGAGAGCAGGTAGGTCCGAAAAAACGTCAATATTACATTATGTATATACCACGTAACAAATCATGATATGTACTGCCAATAGTCCAAAATAACAGTGCCTGGAAATAGAAAAGCTATTTTGAAACTTCATTTTAACAAAACAACTTTATATTGCACTGCTATACATTCTGTCTTTTTGAAGACACATGGACAAGAGGGCATATGTCAAATATGCAAACACAGCTACGAAGCTCATGCGTTGTTTTTAATGCGCTTTAGCATGGCACTCAAAACGTTCACCCAATATGGCGGCATGATCACGTGACCTACCAGAACAATAGTGACAATGAGTGGCCTCTGTAAGATAAAATCATAGAAGACAACACAAAACAAGCACCAACTACAAACGAACAAATACGCGTATACTGATGGAAATGTTTGAAACGCGTAAGATGGATGATTGTTCCCCTGTCACGTGTTCGTGACTAGCAAATGCTGAGCATTCTAAAATTGTGTTGACCATAAACGCTACCACAAGATTTTGGGAGGATATCCTGGTAATAGGCCAACTTACCAGCACGGATGTTACGATCAAGGTTTTGTTTCTAAAATCCCCTACTTCCGCCAGAAATTCAATAGGTGCCGTGATGTTAAGACCACTTTTCTCTTCTGGTGCTGAAGAATTCCAGTTTCCAATCTACGCAGACAAAGGAACAAAGGGTTACACTTGTTTATACCCATAAGATAACACTTCACTTGTTCTCTTATGGATATTACTCATCACGTTGGGCAGAAAAGGTAAAAACGGATTATTAGGCCACATCTCAATCAGACGAGGCTTCTGTCGCGTCGGATAAACATGCAGGGCACTCACAGTTCATGCTTGAAAATATTATTGATAGAGATGTTGAGAATAGAGAAATTAGTCAGAAAACCAACTTTGTTACTGAACTTCCAAAGGTTAGAGAAATGGGCGATTATTCAGCGCAACTCGCGTGTCGCCGCCAACTGAAGTGGCCATTACACATTTCTCTTGTAGGAACACTGAAACTGTCACCTGTATTAATGATTGCGCCCTCTAGTGACCAAACTGAGTAAACTATGAACTACTCGGCACGTAGTGCTCGATATGAGTAAGATAAAGCATCTTGTATTAGCTCACACTTTTGACGCAGACAGAGCACTTTTGGTGAACGGTAGACACCACTCCGACAATTTTGTGACTTTTCCAAATTAGACGTTAAGAAAAATGATTGGTGCCGCCAGTCTTCAACAAGTATTTCTTTTAACAGACATGAGTTGATGCCAGGTTGACAGCCATCGATGAATATTAAAGGTTGGACGAGACTATAGTATTTCCTATTATATTTTCTGTGTGTCATGAGTTATGTAAACGAACTAACACGCCTACTTACGAACGTCATATCTTCGCTCTCCGTGAGTTGCAAAACTTCTAACTCAAACTGAGTTCGTCTCCCTTCAGTAAAGCGAACTTTTCCAGTGAGACCTTCCATTTTATTCTAAATGTTGACCAAAAATATGTCAGACACTATCACAACACGTCAGGTTTTCAAATAAACATATTGCTCATTACATTCTTACGTCTTTTTTATCGGACCAAGGTCAAGGTTACTTAAACTATGCATCACAGAGCTACACTGAATATCGCCAATTCATTTTAACATTACGGTACTGCCATTATTTTGGATAAATCAAACGATGCGTCTAACTTATGCATAAAATATCCATTAAAACGCAAAACATTTTGAGACCAATCATATCATGAGATTCCGCCATAGAATTCTAATTGTTTCCCATTGGAACAAGTCGTTATTGTCTATCTATGTAAAACGTCAGCAAAACTTTTTGTTGCTAGGAGCGAGTTTTTAATTTAGAATCTTGTTTCAATGTTTCTCCTGCTGTACTGACCATGTTCATGTAATTATACAACGAATCCCCTCTGTCCCACGGAGTTATGGCGCTTTCCTTTATATCGCAAACGAGGTTTGTTTCCATGTGGTCAATTGGGGCGCTGTTGTTCGTCATACCTTGATACGCATAAGCGAACGCATACACGGCGTCATGAATCAAAGCTGCCTCAATCTGAAGAAGGATATCAGACATGGAGAAAAATGATGAGAAATAGCTAACTCAGAAAAATATTATTTAATTGAACCTTTCCATTTTAAAGGAGCTTTCTATCCGTCCAACCCTTGCATAGAGTTCACGTCAATGGCAACAATATCAACCAGCAAGTAATTCGGCGATGTTTTAGCATAACTGAAATTCAATAGCATCTTGAAAGAACCTCTACATTTTGTAACGCAAATGTAGTTGTCATTAACAATATAAATATGATGACGACATAAAAGCGCGCAATTTCGCAAGAACAGGGCAGAGGAAAAGCGTATGATAACCAAATCTCTAACAACGTGTTTCCTTCATATGAAATGTAAGCGTATTGCTGTATCATTTCTGCTGCACCACAACCCTCGACAATTATTAATGTAAAGAAAACCTTAAGAAAAATGGACATAATGAAGCGATTAATTTCCATTACAGTTTTACACCAATAACAAATTGAACTACAGTACTCTGCACAAGAATGGTTGAATCGAAGAAGCTCTGCATCACATGTCACTTTGCGATAAGCAGTGGCGTAGCTAGGGTTATCGCCACCCGAGGAGAAAGATAATGATGGTCCCCCACCTCCGGTCGCCACTGATGCAATGTCACTATAACGGATATTGGATTTTGTAAGCGGGTGGAGGAAGGGGGCAACCAAAGTGTTCAAAAANGGGGCAACCAAAGTTTTCAAAAAAGTGCACGCACAGGCCCTAAAATCGGCGTGGCGATGGCTTTCTTTCAATTTGGTCGTTTCCGTTGGAAGGTAGATCCCAAGGTCCACCATAAATTCAACTATTCCATGTCATGCTTGGCACAAGCCCACGTTCGCTACCAGTTGTTTTGTGGCGCCCTTCCCGGGGTTGCCGTTCCCTATCAGGGTACTGTTTGCCCGTAGCTGCCTCACGGGCAATAATATACACACCCTAATTCGATCGTTTTTTGTTAGCATTGATACACCCATCGCTTGCTCGTACTCCTTCATACGGCCCATGATTTGCATTCCCATAGGACTACTAGTCGCCGGGAGGCTGAGTGACATAATGTAGGCGGAGTTGTGCTTGTAATCTTCCAGGTCAAGTGTTGCGCCATCCTGCGGATTAATGAAAGAGGTTATTCTATATGCATATTGATAAACACAACTGCAATTTCATATTGCATTAACTATTGTCGCTGCTGATATGTGAAGGTGGAGACATATTGTCATACTCGACACATGTTGTCGCCTAGGCAATAATGTGTGTCGAGTGCGACAATATATGTCGCAGCACCACCATTTAAATTCCCTTTAGATTGCAAGAAATATCGTGAAGTTTTCTAAATTCGTTAACCACCATCGGCTTATAACGAGTGATCACTAGTCGTATTTAAGGGACTTGCATGAAACACGAGTATGACGAATTATGAGCGAACCACTCCCTTGCAGGCAATGCTTACCAAATTTGCCAAGATGAATTTGTGATGCCGATCGACCATACCCTCCTGTAGCGCCTATTTCGAAAGATGAGACAAGAATAAGATGATGTCACGAATTAATACGCACTATCCGAAATACCACACCACCTCTCTGTGAGGTGTATGTACACAATGACTGCACTTAATTGACTTTGTCGGTTTGGCTGAGTCAACCGACTTAGACATCTGATTTATTTGTAAGCCAGAAGTTATCGCCAAGAATCCATCAGATGTCTTACGCGGCTAACCCTTCGAAACCGGCTAAGTGCGGCACGCAATGCTACGCGTACGTTGGACACTTGACTCGCAATTGTACACCTATTACGTGGTAATCACTGCTTTGCATTAAGTTTAGGTTGCCCTATGTCATTTTGATGTAAATTAAAGTTTATTGTTTCGAAGTAAGTTACAATGCAGACATTAAAAATTAATTTTCAAAAGCAGAATAAGGCGCCAACGGTACAATGCGTACAATTTACGAGAGAAGAGTTGAATCCCTGATGTGGACGGGGCGATATTTTGGCACCAATAAGAAGGTGATTTTGATCCAGCAACATAACAAAGTTTTTCATGATACAAGGGTAAGCAACTGAATATATTTGGCGTCGTAATATATAATCTCACTACATCGAAATGTTTTATCACTCAGAAAGAAATACAAGGTGTCTCAAAATGTACTAACATTTCAAACGGCGATAACTGCATTGCTTATTGGTTTAAAAACAAGATTAATGGTGAAATTTTCAATCAATATAAATGAATTGTTGATTAACTTTTACTAACAATTAATTTTTTTTGTTCCTCTTTGACGTTTTTGAGTTTACAGTAGCAATGCGAGATAAAATTTTGTTCTTCAAAATTGAGTCGTTTGTTTTTCATTCCCGTGCACATAAAGCGAGATAACTCACCAGCCTACTCTCACAGCAAGGGGTAACCATACTGTAGAACTGAACTTGACTGAACTGCCGAAATTGTACTGAAATGTGAGTACATTTTCGAGACACCTTTCATTTCAAGCCAAATTAGCGAGCGACTTCTTTAAGACACTTAAATTGATAAATAGGGCACGAACCATCGTGCATCTCTGGATAACCAATATTCCATAAAATCCTATTAATTAGATTTATCCGGCGGCTTACTTACGACTTTTAGAAGCGTCTGTGTTTCTTCAATAGGCAGATCTACAACAATGTTATTCCACCGCCTTCGTTGAGATTCTTTGAGAACGACCCTTATATTGAGCATGTTAACTTCCCGGATGATCAGTTCGAATTGCGGGTTAATTTGTTCGATTAACCCACGGAGTTTGAAAAGACCTGAAAAAATCACCTATAATGTGTTGGTTTTTCCTTTGTTTATTCACAAACTTGAAGAAGCCAAATCATCAAGGCCTGCAATAGAACAGTCTGTGGCGCCGTAAGCCATAAAAGAAATAGACACCTAAAACCACTTCTTTGACCGCTTTGGGGGCTGTTTTTGATATCGCAAACCATTCCATTTTTATAAAATTGAAAAGACCCCGCGTTTGTTTCTTGAAAGCAACTTAAGACTTGAGACAGGAATTTGATCTTACGCGCCCACCTCACAATCGCTCAGAAATGTTTAGCTGAGCAATTATGAGTGCATCTAAATCTTGAAATAATTTACAGAAATTGCCTTAGTAACTGGCAGTTATGTGTATATTGTCATCGACTTTGCACTTTTGCTCAAGCGAGATTTTATTATTATTGTTGTTTTTCCCGAAATAGTTAGTTACAGGGGAGTATAACAGTAGACTAGACTAACCATGACAACGTGTGGTGTGACAGTTGTCTATTGAGACTGGGGCCTGCACCAATTGATCAACTGAGCCTCACAAATCTTCAGCTCTCTTGTAACTGTTTTTTCTTCTGAAGATGGCGTTTTAATAAACACCGAAACTTGTCAAGCCGATTTAAACCATCGTTATTTTTATCAACATATGCTGCTACTTGCTATCATGGGTGATTGTAATGACATTTCGAGGACATATTTTATTATCGTGAAGAAACTAAAAGCATGCAGAATTAAAAATAACAGTGTGATATGTCTTCAAGTCAAATTAGTAACTACCATTGGTTGAGGAGCATAACGTTTGATGCAAGCTAAGTGACTAAAAGCAACTGTAAGTACCACACCTAGATGAAGTTTTAAAAATATTCGCAGATGCTTGCATCGTTTGTAAAGGACATCAATAGAACTGGAAAACTGAAGGTTTCCCCTGCAGAAGTTTCATTCTATCATCACTTATTATGTTAATGAATATGACCTTTTGAACCTTTTCAATTTCTGAGTTTGTGATTGGCTACCGAGGAAGCATGCAGCGCCATCTATTGCTAAGTAATCTTACATTAAAAGAGCACAAAAATCTGAAGAGTTTTCGAATATCAAATACTTGGGGATACATTTAGCTACATAGAAAATAATAATTTCCCCACAGACATGATCACAGGATGACCGGAGTGAAACTACGACCCATGGCCTAAGAACCCGTGGGAGAGGCTGATTTGATTTTGAAAAGTAATAGAAAAAGAGGTTGCGTTTGTTACGAAGTTCTCATGTTAGTACTTTGTGATTCTTTCTTGCGATTTACTTCTCGTTACTCGTCCCCTCAATGAAGTTACGTTTCCGCTGTAGTTCCGCCTAATTTTTAATAAACCAGTTGTTTCTACAAAAATGCACAGTCGTGTTACAGTTGGTCTGCACTGTAGTTCCCAACTGTATTTGCATCATTTACACTTTCGCCAACCTCAGCTATTTTTCCGTAGAGTAACTACATTACTGAGTCCAAATCCATGGGACACTTACCGTGACCATCTCCAAATATTAGCAAAACCGTCTCAAATTCTTGGTAGTTTATGAGATCAAGGAAAGCTTTGTTGAGTAACGTGGAGTCGGGGAATAGATTGATGGAGAAACGCGGGGTTAAAGAGTCTTTCACAGCTGTGTCCAGCCTAGCGTCCAGATGAGGAATTTGAAGAGCATAGCACATGGAATCGATATGTGGACCTAAGGTGTTGGACGGCGGACCCAGAATAGTAACGACACCCTTGTCGGCTAAGGCACATGCTGGAAAAGAAATTGTTCAGGTTTACATAGATGAAGTTCACTCTACCAAATGAGTGTTTGCTGATGATGCTAGAAACGCGACTCGTGAAAAATTCTCTCGTTTGTGGTAATCACACATTTAAATATCACGAATTTATAAAAAAACGATAACGTGACGGTAGACATATTTCCACTAGTTTTATGCAAAAAAAAACGCAATACGTAGTCTGTTATCACCAAGGATTTGAAAATTGCTCTTTAAAGAAATCTGGAATGAAATGAATGCGGTTACCTACATTATGACATGCGTAATTTTTGTTAAGAATTCCACGCGTTCTAGCATTCTTGCCATTCATCGGTGGTCAAAAAAGGGTAAAGCGAATAGAATCTTACACTAATTCAAACTTGCTTTTTTAAAAGGGTAAACGGCGATTATAAATTCAAACACAACAACTTTTAAAACACATATCCTAAGGGAACCCGTTATGCAACCAAGATACCCGTTTCTTAGCTATGGATAGCTTAGGGATAGAGCTGAAGTTATCAGCCAGGCTTTTCCTCCAGGTGGCACTATCAACAGGATCATTTGTTACCAATCAAGTGATCAAGGAATCAATTCTCCTCTTTTACGGCGGTAGAAAAACATATTGTGTGATTGGCCAAGTTTTCAAGAGGATAGGGCCGCTAAAGCACTTTTGGCCCCTGTCGGAAAACTGGAGAATGATTTATCAAGCTTCCCTCAAATTTTCATTCCATTATACTTACATTGCAACTCACACACTTTGCAACAATGGTGACAGAATGACAAATGACAGGCTAATCTGAACAGTGCTTAGCAGCGTGCATTGGCCGCATTGTGGGTAAATACCGACCGCAGAATCAGAGATGGCGCTGTGGAATTCCGGGGGAAGTGGTGTTATCTTTCGTTGGCCGACGAGCGGAAAGTGCCTCTCGTGATTTACGCTCGTAAATTGCGGGCGTCGAGACACTTTTTACGAGCGTAAAATACGAGCCTAAATTATGATCGTGCATAATGAGACTATGTAGGACGAAGAAAAATAGCCAGATTTGGTAACCTCGGAACATCATATCTCAGAAATGGCTGGTTTTATTCATATGAAACTTTTAGATACCACGCTTTATGTACTGTACTCCAAAACAACGTGAGGAATTGTTTTTATAATGTTCCAGTTTTGCACGAGAGGTTGATTATCAAAAAATAGGATTTTCGTGATTACTATACAAAAATGATGTTGCATAAAACGAAAATAAAGTGATAATTCAGAAAACTGCAAAAACATTTTTGATATTTTATCTTATATCAAACAAAATTTGGTCGCGTTGTTGGCATCATTGTTTGGCAATGAATGCACCTTTCTTTTTTGCCAAATTTTACAACAACGACATGTTCAGGGAGACCCCATTGGTTGCAGTTTAGTGTAAAATCGAAAATCAAATGCTAAAGAGTTTCTTCTTTCAAAAATATATACTCTCACTGAGTTAAATTCTGGAGATTTGTACATAGTTGGATACATGAACAGGCTCGTCGATAAGGTCCTACATAACCTTAGCACTCGAATTATCTACGCTCGTTTTACGCTCGTCGTTTAAGTTCGCTTGTTGTTTTACGAGCGTGCATGCAATTTTACGGGCTTAAACTTTTTCAGAGCTCACATGACCTGGAACCCTTTAGGCTAATCTCTCATTGGACAAAATGATTGCGTTGACGTAAAACTCGAGTTTCAAATATGAAGATTAGGAGGCTGGGCGCGGATATTAATCTTTGTACTCGAAATCGAACTCGATTATTTGATATTTTCTACTTTACATTTGTGCAACCTCAAGGATTCTATTATTCTATGCTAGATTTCATTACGGTTCATGCAATGATGTTCTAGTCCAAGTTCATACTTGAGGACCCCTAGGTTCGAACTACAGAGGTACAACTCGAGATTTCGAGTAAAAACTAGAAATTTCGAGTTCAGACTCGAAGTTCTAAACTTAATTTGAGGGTCGCCATTTACAAACTAGGATTATGCAGTTATTCACGTAAGCTATTATAAACTCGAATATAAATCAATAGACATTTATCTTTAATTTGGACAAAAGTAGAGTAGAAAATGCCAAAAAGAAGTGCGAATTTCATCTCGAGTAAACAGATTAGACTTAGGGCCCTGATTGTTCGTTTGGTACAATAAATCGCCCGCGTCTCCCCTGCCAGACATTGTCTTGAAGAATCAAAAGAATCCGCCATGATAAACAACTTCAAGTGACATTGTCTGCGAGAAAAATGGTTTTAAAATCACAACCCCCGCGGTGGCGCGGCAATTCAACTTTTGCTGGCGTGGCTAAACTTCACTTGATAAATGACAGAGGAAGTGTTTTTAATTGTTTAAGTCACCAGCCTCGATTTCAGCGAACGACTGGCAGACGATGGAGAGAATTGTCCATTTGAAATAAACCCATGAAAAGGCAACGGATTTTGTTGTTCTAAAGCTCTGGTCAAAGCTAATAAGTCTATCCCATCCCACAATAATCCTAAAAATGCGTTTTCCGTCCATAAAACCGATTATGTCCTTTTAATTGGCCTGCTTTGAAGGAATAACGACCTTCTCAAGTCTAAAAATCACGCTAATCTGTGTATGGAACTAGATGAGTCCAATAAGTAGCATTAATCAAAAAACATATTAGGGGTAGGTTTATTGTCCGTAGAAGATTGGATGTTTTACGAATACACACAGATGATGCGTTTGGGTCCAGAGTAGAAATTTGCAATAAAGATAATTTCGAAAAATCTTGAAGCGAGTCTGTATCATTTTTGTTTTAGTTTCCGGTTGTTTCTACTGCCTCTGATTTTTTGAGCAGCAGTTACACCATAGATTACAGACAGCAGATTCGAAACTCCGACATTTTCTTGCGTGATTTCCTAGAGGAGGCTCCACCCTCTAAACATAGCAAACTCAGCTTCCGGTTAGTGTACCGTGACGAGAAATTCTTGCAACTATTTTACTGTCCAGTACAACGAAAAAAAGAATTTCGGCATTAGTTGGTGGTATTTTCATAAACTAAGACTCCAGAAATTTTGAGCGGCGCCGGCGTGCATTCAAGCTTAAAATGAAACGTCCCGTGGAATACGTAAACTGCTGTGGAAGTGCGAGATAGATTTTGAGTAGGCCTGGTGCTTATTTCTGGAGTGTTGATATGAACTTTATTTAACAAGTTAACGTTTTACAAGAGTTCAACTTTTAAAACACGGATACGAGTTCGGCAAACTCGCCGATCCAAATCCCGACGAAATGACCATGATTAGCAGACGACGTACTTGCCGGAAGTAAAACGTGTTGTCTGCCACAGTGAATAGTGACGTCACGCCTTAAGCGTAGGCTCTCAAATTTCGTCCATTGAAAATATACGGAGATGGCGGTCCATGTACTATACTCTATGGTTACACCGCGGCAAATGCGACGTATTCAGTTATTCATTGAGTAGATGCCAGGCTTTTTACGCAAGAGGGCCAGCGGTTTAGGACATAAGGGGAATTGAGGGATCTAGGAATGCTACTACCGAGTCACAAACGTCTCGCATGCCGATTTTAACCGTTATTGTACGAACACGTTTCCATCGAAACTTGTGGTCGCCCTGACACAGTCTAGATCCACCAGTGCATGAAGAAACGGAACAAGTCACAACAGGAAAAGCAACATTTGTCTGAAAATAGATCCTGTAGGGCGGTGAAATATTTCTTTAAATAAACGAGTAAACAAGCGCATCAGACCGTAACTTGATCATTCCACACAGCAATGGGAGCATGACGACGATAGAGCTAATTAGTTGTAGGATAGAATTTCTACCAGACTGTTCAAAATTAATTAAGCATTCATATTTATTTTGTTCCCAATACTGAATGGCACTGGTGGGTATTAACGTCAATGGGTGCAATGTACACTACCTGTAACTAGAGGGTAGATGTTAAATGATTGATGTGAAACGCCACAGCATTTCAGTGACAGGGTGCGAAACACAATGCGTAGCCATTATGTGATTGGCGTTATGTTTATGAAACATTATCACTTTTTGGGATATTTTTCAAAGAGCACAAGGAACTCTGATTAGAAGAACTGATGCCTCCGAAGGCAATTTGACTCTGACAATTGGCTGGTTCGTGACCGAACGCTAGACGGAGTTACTAGAGTTATTATCATTAAAAAGTCATTAAAAAGACACAATCGGTTTAATAGCCGAAAAACTCAGTTTGGAATCATGAGTAGGATAGACTACTTCGAGTTACTAGCTGTCAGCAAAATCCGTTCAGTTTTTGTGATTTCTTTAAAATCGCAAATTCCTGGCAAGGGTTTCCAGTCAAACGGTAGAATTAACTAAAATCGAGGTTGGTGACCCTGTCCATTAAGGCTGATTCTCGCCCTGTTTAGCTGGCTAAAACGCAAATCGACTAATTAGGCCTTTTACTCTCATAAAGTCGGTCTCATTACAATCGCTCCGTGATAAGATTCTGTTTCCATTATCAGCAAAAACATCGTAACCACAAGCAACACAAGAAAGCGCTTTCGAATATATTACGGTTGGAAAAACCCAAAATTGCGGATTCGAAAATAGCGCATGTACGAATTGCTTCTAAATTGAGTTGCTTGTTCATTCGACAATAATTCAAGATTGCATGACAGTGGTAACATTTTTAAGCCCCAAAGCTCTACGGTTAATTAAGAATTCAACATTGACAGCTATACACTGGCGGCGAAATGCGGCTTCATATCGCTTAAAATTCTCGGCTGCTTGGTGAAGTTTAGCTTTACTAGCACAGTGTCCGATTCCGTCCATCATTTGTGTTGAAGGACGTGATTTGTACAGTAATTGACCACACTTTTAAGACTTACCTTGCCGCGTGGCTTGAAAACTGTCGTAAGAATCGATCTTTTCTATATAAGCCACCAGGTGAGAATGTGGAAGTATTGTGTTGTCGTTGTTTATACTTGATATAGCAAACTTGAAGGCATTTTCAAATAACATGACGTCCTCCCCTGGACCAAAAAGTGCACCTAAAAGAAAATAATACAGGAATATCATCATTGCGCTGTGCACTACTAAATCGTCAATTGTCATCGCCATCGTCTTCATCCCCGACATTCGTTCTGTCCAAAATAGTGCAGTAGGAGATAAATTGAGAAATTATTGAGAGCTTGAGAGATTGAGAGCTTGAGAGATTGAGAGAGAGAGAGGGAGAGGGAGAGCGAGAGAGAGAGAGAGAGAGAGAGAGAGAGAGAGAGG
>NMRA01000038.1:147443-251951 GCA_002633005.1 Phoronis australis | reverse complement strand
GAGAGGGAGAGGGAGAGGGAGAGAGAGAGAGAGAGAGAGAGAGAGAGAGAGTGAGAGAGAGAGAGAACATGGAGTCTTCTTACCATGAGAAGCCTAAACTCCAATGCTGTGATTTGTGGTGTAAGCCCTTCCGCTCATGGTGATTGCCGCGATTGGACAGAATATTAATATTTTACTTAATAATGTTAATTACTCGTAAAACGGCTTATACGTATCTTAGCATATGAGGAGCATGCTTCACAACATTGACGTCACGTCAGTGGTGTGTCCGCTCTTCGTCGCTGCTGTGAATTCTGTTCCTCCGTCAGCTATCGCATAGACGCCTTTATGAACGTTCGTTTTCAGATCAGACGCCCCATCTTCCGTCTTATAAAAATTCCACGCCTGATTGTTGTATTACTGAGTCAGTTTACACCCTATATTTTAGCCTCAATCGATATTTTTATGAGGACAGAAGCACCTGGTCGCAATGTGTCTTAATGCGTTGGAAATAATAGTTGATTGAACCTAACAAGTTATGGAAATCTAATCAACCATTAATTGACTTAATTTGGACATTTCTTAACGTGCCTACAAATGCTCTTAATATCACAGCACTAAATGTGTGCTACATCCCTCACTTATTTCAGTGAGAGCTGCACTGCCCATGACTTGCCGAGAAAAAAAATTGGCCTCAACTGTCCCGTAGTGTAATTAGAACTAGTTTCTGGGCTTGGGAACCATGTCCGTCCCATGAAATGACCAGCCGGGTCAAGTTACTCTATCCGGTTTGGTCTCAAGCAACACTGTTCTTTCTAAACCCTGAAATCACTTCCATTCTGACTAAGGAGCAACGCGAGACCAATTCCATAAGTGTAAGCCAGTAGTCTAAATCAAACACAAGTTGTTGACAGAAGGCGCTGTGGCATACTGGGCGGAAGTTGTTAAAGATCAACTGCTTTCTGAACATGGACATCCAAATACGTGTAACCAATCAAAAGGGCCCCCTAAATCACTTTGAAACTGACTATTGCGCAACATTAAATGCAAGTAAGTAACAAGCGTTGTCGCTGTACTTGCACTTGAATAAGTTAAACACGCAAAAAAACCAAAAAAAAAAATTCTTGGACAACTCCGTCAATTATGTTCTACTCCCTTATTCCAGTTAACAGTAACATTTGTGATTTCTCTGGAAACCCTAAGCCAGAGTTGTAATGAGTGCGATTGTATCACGCACTTTTTCAACTTGTTAAATTGTCCCGAATAAAATGTCACTATTGACTATTTTGCCAATTGATGATACCTTCTCTTATCGACCATCTCATACTTCTTACCCTAGGGCAGAACATTCAGATTCCCTTAAACGCGTCAGATTTTTGCAGTTATCTAGAGCCCTATTCTATTGCTTGCAGTCAGTCGTTGAAAGTCAAAACTTAAGACAGTGAGTGACTTTTATAAAGAATTGACCAAAGGTATTATTCATACTTTCTCTGCACCGAATGGGCGAAAAGACTTCGATCTGCGTGAGTGAACGTCGTCTCTTCACTCCAAACCAGAGCGGGGTTCCGTAGTCAAAGACATTGGCTATGTACATGTTCTTGTAGCGAGAACGTTTCGCTCATGGATCGGGCACAATGGTTTTTATACCATAATTTATGAATTCTAACCTGTAATTAAATATTCCAACCTTTCTGACTTATCACTTAAGTGACCACCATTTTGCTAGGTTACGAAAGTCAGGTCACGAGCTTACTCGCAAAGCATTCGTCTTTCACTCGAGTGATTTTTCGTGTCCTTTCGTGATTTTGTTTTCCCCTCTAGAAACTTGGCACACACTTTGCATGTAACACCTCTAGCTTGAACCACCAATTAACTCCGAACACTCAAAGCAAAACTGGTTATTGGATTAATATGGACGCAATATGCAAGGTAATTAGGAGTCTACAATTGTCTTACAGAAATTAGAAAAAAAAGTTAAGACTAGAAGGCACTTTCGTACAGGCTATCGAATTTCTCGTTTTGTCTTTACCTTGACGCAAAAGGTTATTATCGCTTGGGTTTTGAGGTTTTGTTCATGCATATGTTGACCGGAGACAGTCTCATACAGCGTAACTCAGTAGATATTGGTGCTGCTGACGAATGCCTTTGGAAACAATGGAGCACCGAGGCATTTACTGTGGTAAATCGGAAAACGATATCACTGCCGACTAGCGATTAAAACCACAAACTAGGGATAGAATAGTTTAACTGTCGGTGTGAACAGCAACAGTTGCATAACAATTACATGTACTGTACAACTTCAGAAAAACATACACCCAGGTTTAGTTGGTCTGAACACAAATCGTGGCCGTGATTCAAAACATTTTCCAAAACCGAAATCACACATTCCTTAACAACAAAGGGAAACTATCGATCCATGTCAATCACGAACTTACTTGGGCGAATTTGTAGTTGTTTGGAGCTGTTAAACATTTAACCAGATATTCGACAGTGTTAGAAAGGAGCCGCTGACGACTACTTAGATATATTTATTATAAAAGTGGCATGGATGCATCACAGAATACAATACGGAGACACATAAAGTTTGTGTTCAACACATTCTCAACGTCTTGGACTTATAGGTCACATGATACCAATTAACACCCAAACGGTTACACACGATATAGGCAATTATAGTGGCAATCTAGTGTCCTAACCAAAACCTCCAAGAGCTTATAGATGAGCTGAAATTTATTAAACAAAATTCGCCAGGTTCACGAGTCAATTAAATTACTAGACGACAAAAGAGGGAGGAACAAGAAACAGAGCCGACGACAGAAGAAAGAGGTAATCCGAAGAGACGAAGATTAAAAAAAGAAAAGGGAAGAAAACAAAAGGAAGAACCAAGCGAAGAATAAATAGAACCAAAAAAGGATATTGATGAAAAATCTTAGACGAAACAGATGGATGGTTCAAAGAAATCGAAGAATACAAATTGATAAAAAACGATGGAAAAATACGGCAAAAATGGAAAAAGACGGACAAAAATAAATTAATAAAAAGAAAAATACAAACAAGGTGATGGCGAATACGTTAGAGATGTTGTTTTATGATATACACACACACGAAATAACATCTCTTGATTTGACTACGTGTATCCAAATCTCTAAAGTAACGTCAACCAATAGTCAATTGATTTTCGATGAGCCGATTCTAATCAACAGTGTTGCATTTTCGTGTTAAACAGGGCCACGGCAAAATGTCCTTTTTCATTAACTGAATTACTGCTGCATTATTCATTTAAATTAATCTAAAGCAATCGCTCAAAACACCTCGGAGACTCGGGTAACGATGTTATTTCGAACTATAAGATAATTGAGAGTCTCCTAATTATTGATAAATGATGATCGCGAGTTGTATTGCGCACTCAAACTCGGCATGATATTGTTCAGGAGACGTTCACATTAAGAGCTTCAAGTTTGTACGTGACAATATCGCATGATAAAGATCTTATTTATGCAAACAAAGATGACGGCGATGACGATGTATGTGTGTGTATATGCGTCTACTAATTGTCACTTAACACGACTATAAAAGTGACAACAGCGACAGTAACGACAAGGGCGACAATCCTAATGGCAGTTATAATTACAGTAACGATGACATATGGTGACATTGATGGTGAAGATTGTGGTGTTGATGATGGAAATGGCGATGATGATAATGACGGTGAAGATAATAATGGTGTGTTGACGATGATGATGATAATGGCGATGACGATATTGACGATGGTGGTGTTGCTGATGATGGTCAAGGTGGTGAAGATTATCATACTGGTATTACTGATGATGATGATGATGATGACAATGACGACAACGGTGGCGATAATGGCCATATTTTCTTAAAATATTGACACGCCTCCAGAAATTGTTTTTATCCTATATCTAAGTTCTCATTTACTCCCATGCATCCATCCATGAATAGGGCCGCGTTCAGAGTAGGAAGACAAGAGTTTTTGCAATGCTCAACTGTTTGCCAGTAATGTCAGGTTCTGAACTAGGGTCTCTCAGAAGGGAGTCTGAAGTTAAAACCACTGACCTACGTTATGGATATGGTGAGGACGACGACGATGATCATGGTGGAGTGGATGATGGAAGCCCAGCGTTATCAATCAGTTAATATTTTTGTTACTCGTTCCGTTAATTTTTATGTATTCAGTTGGCGCAGAGTTGTCGCTGTTTACTGGTAATCACAGTGAATTGAACCGGGCGGTGTATCTTTAATTTGTGTAACTTGACTGTGGTCGATTATCCGTGGTGCCACTGAGAATTATCAATAAATGACACTTTCAGATGTGTTGTTATGAATCAGCCAATTGTTAGAGATAAATCGCCATATGTTTATGACCATGAGTCCCGAAATGACAATTGCCTTTGCTGCTAACATTACTCACGCTTTATTGATTAAGTTTGTCACAACTCAGCGAAGAAACACTTCGAGAGTGCAGGCCTCGCTGTGACCGTGACAGCACGGTTTCCGGACATCAGTCACCGAAACAAACGCAGAGGAAAACAGCATTCTAACGATAACACCAATTTTGCCTTGAACACTTGCGGGTTAGTGAATCATGTTCGCATAGTGACGAGTTTATTATGTAGATCCAAATCACGCGTGACTCAACGTTTTGTGACGGAATCTCGACTGATAAACTGCCGTACCACCAAGGGCCCGTTTCGTGAAAACATAGAACTCTAACCCTGGAATGCCAACTCTGATCTCGCGGCCTCTGAGGTTGCGCCGCGTACATACATGCGTGAGAGCTGTTTGCACTCGTTTGTTGCGGTGTGTGTACTTACTATGGAATTTACTGTCCTTAAAGCTTTTCTCAGCTCCGCCGTTTTTCAACCGAATTGCATAATAGCCATATCATAAGAAAGCCCTTTGTCAATTTTTGAGTGGTCATACCAGAAGCAAAGACAAATAATTGAACTCATAAGTAATTATCATTTCGCATAAATGACTGGTTTAAAAATATTTTTAATTCTCAAAACCAAGAGTATTAGCAAATTGCGAAAAATTACAGCGTGTGACATGAAAAGAAATGTACCAGAGAGGTTGAATAAATGACTAGTTAAGCCATAAGGGAAATAAATTCAATGATTTAAAAGATTTCTACCTTATAAAGACAGATGTTTTAGAATATGGATTCGTCACCTTTGCTGTGGATAATTTAGTCACGCATTCATTCAAAATTATTACACATTTATATAAACATAATTATAATTGATTGGACATCTGCTGCCGTTAGATACTTTTATTCAGTAAAAATCAGAATGCACTGACATTTATGAAAAAAAGGGGCAAACCTGTCCAATTATCTATCTGAAACTTGCAGATAAAGGTTTTTCACGAGATTGTGGTACTGAATGACGCGCTCGCGGAAAGCGCTTTCATTTTTGGCGAGCGTTTTTCAAGCTGCATAGCAAACAAATTCAAGAACGAAAGCAGTATCTAACAATTGGAAGCGATCGAGGAAAGCGCGAAGAAGGCTTTCCTTGTTGAAAGCAAGGCTGGTTGTGGCCAGGATAAAAGCAATTTGGGTCGAAAAAATTCAATCGGTTAAACGTCAGTTTTAAGTAATTTTGCGAAACGAGAATGCTTTTTAAACAACAAAAATTTAGGTTCCAAACATCATCTTAACTCCGCTAATTGTTGAAATTCAATTAAAATGGAAATCCTAAATTCAAGTAATTCACTCCAATTCAAGGTGCTGCGTTGTTATAAAACTATGGCCAAAGGCTGATGTTATGGAGCACCTGTGCAATGTCAACGGGAATGTTCAAGTTTATTAAATATTTTGTATTTCTGGCCTTATACGTGTTCACGTAACTGATTTAAAGATAGTCCGGAATACGGTGCTAGAGACCTGGGGGCAACTCTCTGTAAGGTGCCAACAGGTAGGATGAAGTCATAAGTACTAATTAATCCTTTTCATTACAACATGGCAAACAGAACTAATGTTTACTCTTTTGTGCCCCGCCTGCAGAACAATTATAATTGGATGCGCCAGGTCCTCGATCTTACAACCAGAGCAAGACTTGCTAAACGACAATAAAACTCTTAAAAGTTCTTCAGTTTTAGACACAACATTGCGGACAGGTGAAATTTCACAGAATGAAATTTCTCAACGAAATAACTTTTTCGGGAAAATCTACTTTGCTTTGAGCATTGTTTCTATAGCTTAGCTATTAGCAGACAACATTTCGCAAAATGTTGAGCATTCGCAACAACATGGTAAGCCCCTGAAAAATAGAAATCCGTCAATTTCAGCGAACAATTTTATCGTAAGTTAATTTTTTTTACCGTGTATTCAATCTGCGATCCGCCTGACACATGTGAACATTACCGTGACGACATCTCGGAGTGTTTAGACTGTGACCAAACTTCGTAAAAATCTTAAAGAACGTCACATATTAAAAATCAAAAAGTATAGACAGGGCTTACATAAAACTGACATATTCTTTGGTAACCATAGTTAACGTACAGAATGTATTTTTATTCAGTGTTTCGAGGATGATACAGTATGTTACTGTTGATCGTTTCTCAACCAAATCACACTGTTGCCAAACTACATGTGCATGCAAATGGAAGTTTTTCTCCAGTCACACAGCAGCGTAGACAGTGACCACCGTCTCTAGCTGACCACTAGACATGACACAGCCCCTATAGGAGCTTCATACGCCGGACACTTTTCGGCGAATTATGCCTCACAGCGACTATAACATCAAAGTCTTGTTGTTATAAATACTTTTTGCGCATAGAGGGATACCTTAGGAGGTCATCGGTGAGTTCGATTCCTTCCCACTCGAACAAATAGTCCAGGCAGGTTGTACGACGTCATATCCCTTGGCGTTCGCAGTGTAAAAATGGCCAGTTACCGATTTTGGGAACTGAACGAGGGACTGCCCGAAGAAAAATGTTTGATAACGGGAGTATTTGTTCGAGTTGGAAGGAATCAAAGTCCTAGAAGCACACGTTTTTAACCCTTATTGAATGGTTAGAAGAAATTAGAAGGAACCATGCAGTACTCATCTCATAACCAATGAACAATGCGTAGTCGAGGAAAGTTTTAATGAACGCGCCACTCATTAATTTAGACGGAAACTAAGATACCGCCAGTGGTCTCCCGCGACTTCCGTTACGGCCCTGCAGCAAATAACAATGAATTACAGAAAACCACTTGATGGAGAATTAATTTCAGGAAGAAAACTTCCCATGGTGCCAAATGGTGTAATATAAGTATTTATGAGTTTAAGGTAAAAGGAACAATTCCCACTTAGCCAGAAACATTCGTATAAACTGCTATCCGGAGGAACTGAACCGCCTGGCCTGCCGTGCGCGGACTTGTGTGCTTCGTGGGGCAAGATGAACACATTAACTAGTTACCCGGGCCTTGAATGAGTGAAATTCTTGTGACAAAGTTATTATTAAAAAATACTACGTCATGCTCCTAGCACTGCATTTTTTCCCCATCGCTGACATTCAACTCATTGACTAAAATTCACTAGAACCCCGTGTGCGGTGCTGAATTTTTATATTTAGACAACAGACTATATATTGTAAGTTTTTGGCAGGTGTTAAAATATATTTTCCCTAATAATTGAAAACCAAGACCAATTTAGCAAGTGATTATTTTCCCGGAGAAGAGTCACGGCAACTGCAGGGGAATTACTTCATTGGTTACTGTGTCCGTTCAGCAAAATCAAGCACAGGTGCGCGTTATTGCAATAGGAGTGTGGAGCTCATTTTTTTGTTTGTTGAAACATCACCGTGTGTGGATGCTTTTTCTTTCTATTTTACATTTTTTACGGCCAGTAAAGCCGGTGCCGACTTGCTGCCAAGTACGCATTGCGCTCACACGTCCAGGTAGTCACACGGCAATTGCTTATTCCAGGCTGGTACTTTGCATCAGTTTCAAGATACGGGGATGAAGATAAGACATTTGCTTATCAAGACAGTTTTTTTCCTCTAATTTATTACCCAAACGGCCGTACTGTTGCTGAAATTTGACGTACCCTCACGATTAGTCAGGGCTGACCTCAGTTGCCGAGCGTTGGCTGCGGGACGTACTTCACAACCTGATGAGCAGGAACTCACCGACATCACGGAAATAGACGCGAACAGTCGATGATTTTCCGGTCTCGGCCGAGGCACAAAATTGTGCTCAAAAGGGTCTTTAATTTGATAATTTGATAAGAGAACGGATCTGAACATTATGGCATGTTACATATTATTCAATTTGGTATATATTTTTGAGTTTTTGAAATAGATTGCCCTTTGAGATAAGGACTTTAAAGACATCGACGGCCTGCTAAGGTGTCATTTCATTCGCAAAAAGTACTCATAACAACGTGACTTTGACTTTTTAATCAGTGTGAGGCATAATTCGCCCAAAAGCTTCCGGAGTATGAAGCTCCTACATGTATAGCAACTACTGAGCCAGCTAGAGACGGTGGTCACTGTCTAACCGCTGTGCAGCACCAGTCTGGATTAACCAGTCCGGCACGTCGAATTCAGCATGTCGTGGGAACAATTGATACCGCATTGTAGGCAATTTTTTTTAAAAAACGCATTGTTTCACACAAAGGCTCCTACAAGCCATCTCTACACACTCGAATGACTGTGGATCACTGTCCACAGATGGAGTTTTCGTATACAACACAAAAAGTGTGTAAACGGGTGTTCGAACACGGTCCAGATGTCAGTACACGAAAAGATAGGACGGTGTTAACAGAGGTTATACGTTGTGGCACACGATCAAAGGATATACTAAATTGGTAGTGGCTTATTGGTCGACACTTAAACCATTTCCTTATCTTGACCTCTTATGCAAAGTAATGCGCTGAAGCATAGCCAGACCTCACTGAAAAGTTTGGCGCTAGTTTGAAAACTACTATTTTGCCAAGCTTGACTAACGCTTTAAGAAAGTTACTGGACAAGTGTGGCTGGGGAAAGACTGCACACAAACAACAGGACGGTGGGGGCATCTTGTGACACAGTGAGTATTGGGTATTTTTAGCTGAATACTGTCACTCAAGTGACACACCAATGGTGCACTGATAAGAGACAGAACGAGGTCATATAAACGAGACAATGCATCTTACGTTTCACGGGTTTAATAATAAGACGACATTCGATGACGGCGGAACCGGAAGGGATTTAACCAAACACATTCGTACGAACAACACAATGGCACATGATTGGGTTGGTTAAAATCATCAAACAGAATTTAGTTTCCTATTAAGGGAACATGAAAAGCTTATGGAACGGTCTGAAAACTGAGGGCTATTAAAATACCTATTGATAACAGCCAATAAGTTACAGCCAAATAAAAGGTATTGGTTTACAGCAAAATCAACAATGTCGAAGTTTGTTCATAGTTACTTGTGTTGTATACATTTGTTGCTGATTCACTCACATGCTGACTGCAACAAAAACAATAACTGTCCGACAGTATTGTTCAACCGAATATCGATGTATGGCTCTTCTGGACGGATAGGTGCAGTGGCGGACCTGGGACACCATAACAGCCGGGGGGGGGGCTAAATCTGCCTATGAGGTGAAACCTTATGTTACTTTTTGTTTCGTAAAATTTCTCTTGCACTTTGGATGATTCTAGTGTTTGGTGCAATGGGTCCGCTTGCGCACGTCTGATGAAACGTGTAACAGACCACCTGCACTATTTTTGTCAAATATCGCTTCATTGTTTACTTTATAGTGGCCCATCAGTCTACAGTGCTCTTCTACCGAGGACTTTGTGTGTTCGTGCAGAAAACCTGAGTGTTCATGATGGCCAATGAGGGTTCCTAACTGTATATGAACATAGGTGCCGGTTCAGATTCCATGCAAAAGTGGCAGAGCCGTAGAATGCTCGTGCCCACAAGTTCTCTCTAAGAGGTCCATAGCTGTACTGTTGCTGCATCCATTTTGAAAGGTGAGGGTAAGTGGCGACCCGGATACGAGGGTGCAAGGAACCTTCGGATCATTGAAGCTGTGCACCGAACCGTGCCAATCAATAATTGGCTTGAAAGGATCTCGCAAATCAATCGGCTTCTTTCGTATTTACTTAAAGACGACTCTGTTAGTTCACACTTTTTCTTATTCACTATAATTGCAACTGTTTGCATTGAAGCAAAGAAACTGTATACGTAAGCGCATTAAAATTTCATTAAAACATCGAAGGAATACACTCATAAATTATTTATTGTTTACAGATCTTTGTTTTGTTGGGTTCGTAGAGCGAACATGTACATTGTACAATGTGTACCGAAACAAATGGAAAATCATTAACCTTTTCCACCAACCAATCTGGAAACCACGTTTCTTATTAAAAAATCGTGCAAGGTCTTCATTACTGGCGACAACACCGCAGTACCGTTTTAAAATCCAAACAGATAAATAGATAGAAAATCACGTCCAGACTCGGCGAAATTCGTGACTTGATATCGACAGCGTACCTCCAAACTTAACATTGACTTTCAGTTAAAAATTCGTGGGATATATCAGCAATCGATTCTAATTGGAATTTAGCATTCTACTCGGTAAAGGCAACCAATGAAATCAAGCGAATTTGCACACCTACATGTACATTTCCACCCAACAGATTTGTAGGAAAACAAACACCCCGCAAGTTAGATTCCAGTGGAGCTTGGACTCAGACTCCATGACGAACTGAAACCCACTTCGAAGTTATATGCCGCCCGCAGTGCNAAATTGACGATGATAGATCAAGTTGTTTTGTTTGAGAAATGTAAGAATACTTTGAGCAATGATCTTCTCAAAGATTTTGGACAGGGTGTTAAGTAATGTTATTGGGCGATAATTTGAAATTTCAGTTTTGGAGCCTTTTTTGTGTATGGGGACCATAATTCCATGTTTCCAAGAAGACGGATAAATGCCTAGCTGAAGAAGTTTGTTAAACAGATTGGTCAGGGGCATGGTAATTTCGTTGGCAATCATTTTGATCATCTTGCTGGTTATTAAAGCTGTGCCATCATTCTTATTGGGGTCAATTTCATTGAGATACTTCCGGACATCAGTTTGATTAGCCGGGATGTCAGACAGTTGATTGAGACAACGTTCACGAAGAAAGGGAAAGTTACTTACTTCAGTTGGTGTAATGTGGCTTTTGTTCGTGAAAAAATTGAGAAACAAATCACACATGTCACTACTACTTGAGGCTAGGTTACCATTATAGTTGATGACAGGATAGGAGGATTGCTGTTGACTGCCGCGTATTTTATTGATGATGTTCCAGTATTCTTTGGAATTCTTGCTTGACAGCGCATCTTAACTATGATAAAACCAAAATAGAGACAATTTGTACTGAAAATGTTAATAAAATGTGGCAAAATAAATTTCGACAAAAATTATTTTGCCGGACTCGGAACTGCAGGCGATGAAGGAACCGGTGCTGGCCGATCGAGACCCCTGCACTAGCGAAAGACGAAGGCATGCCGTTCCCGGCTTTTTTACAGGAATAAATGGTTCAAATGATAAATGCTGTATATATGCAAAGGTCGTCCCAGACACTTGCATAAAATTACGGACTAGTCACAGTCCTGTGCCAACGATTGAATCACAAGGCCGACTGATGGCGGGTTAGGCTAAGCGTGTTTTACTGGGTGTAATTAACTCTGGTAAACAAACAGTATAAACAGAACAACGGACATACAACATCAAAATAATTGAATAAAATTGCTATACAGTTCGAATATCCTGACGATTGAACTTGCGGAAATATCGAAAATAAATTTAGACGGAAACTAAGATACCGCCAGTGGTCTCCCGCAAACAACAATGAACGACAGAAAACCACATGGTGGAGAATTAATTTCAGGAAGAAAACTTCCCATGGTGCCAAATGGTGTAATATAAGTATTTACGAGTTTAACGTGAAAGGAACAATTCCCACTTAGCCAGAAACATTCGTATAAACTGCTATCCGGAGGAGATGAACCGCCTGGCCTGCCGTGCGCGGACATCTGTGCTCCGTGGGGCAAGACAAACACATTAATTAGCTACTCGGGCCTTGAGTGAGTGAAATTCCCGTGACAAAGTTATTAAAAAATACTACGTCATGCTCCTAGCACTGCATTATTTCCCCATCGCTGACATTCAACTCATTGATTAAAATTGACTTCACCCCGGTTTGCAGTGCTGAATTTTTATATTTAAACAACAGACTATATATTGCAAGTTTTTGCCAGGTTTTAAAATATATTTTCCCTAATAATTGAAAATCAAGGTCGATTTAGCAAATGATTATTTTCCCGGCGAAGAGTCACGGCAACTGCAGGGGAATTACTTCGTTGGTTACTGTGTTCGTTCAGCAAAATCAAGCACAGGTGCGAGTTATTGCAATTGGAGTGTGGAGCTCATGTTTTGTTTATTGAAACATCACCGTGAGTGGATGTTTTTTCTTTCTGTTTTACATTTTTACAGCCAGTAAAGCCGGCGCCGACTTGCTGCCAAGTACGCATTGCGCTCACACGTCCAGGTAGTCACACGGCAATTGTTCATTCCTGGCTGGTACTTTGCATCAGTTTCACGATACGGCGATGAAGATAAGACATTTGCTTATCAAGACAGTTTTTTTCCTCTAATTTCTTACCTAAACGACCGTACTGTTGCTGCAATTTGACGTACCCTCACGATTAGTCAGGGCTGACCTCAGTAGCCGAGCGTTGGCTGCGAGACGTACTTCATAACCTGATGCGCAGGAACTCACTGACGTCACGGAAATAGACGGGAACAGTCGATGATTTTCCGGTCTCGGCCGAGGCACAAACTTGTGCTCAAAAGGGCCTTTAATTTGATAAGAGAAAGGATGTGAACATTATGGCATGTTACATATTATTCAATTTAGTATATATTTTTAAGTTTTTGAAATAGATTGCCCATTGAGATAAGGACTTTAAAGACATCGACGGCCTCCTAAGGTGTCCCTTCATGCACAAAGGGTACTCATAACCACGTGACTTTGACTTTTTAATCAGTGTGAGGCATAATTCGCCCAAAAGCTTCCGGCGTATGAAGCTCCTACATTTATAGCAACTACTGAGCCAGCTAGAGACGGTGGTCACTGTCTAACCGCTGTGCTGCACCAGTCTGGATTAAACAGTCCGGCACGTCGAATTCAGCATGTTGTAGGAACAATTGATACCGCAGTGTAGGCTATTTTTTTTCTTAAAAAACGCATTGTTTCACACAAAGGCTCCTACAAGCCATCTCTACACACTCGAATGACTGTGGATCACTGTCCACAGATGGAGTTTTCGTATACAACACAAAAATTGTGTAAACGGGTGTTCGAACACGGTCAGTACACGAAAAGATAGGACGGTGTTAACAGAGGTTATACGTTGTGGCACACGATCAAAGGATATACTAAATTGGTAGTGGCTTATTGGCCGACACTTAAACGATTTTCTTATCTTGACCTCTTATACAAAATGAACATGTAATGCGCTGAAGCCTAGCCAGACCTCACTGAAAAGTTTGGCGCTAGTTTGAAAACTACTACTTTTGCCAAGCTTGACTAACGCTTTAAGAAAGTTACTGGACAACTGTGGCTGGGGAAAGACTGCACACAAAAAACAGGACGGTGGGGGCCGGCATCTTGTGACACAGTGAGTATTGGGTATTTTTAGCTGAATACTGTCACTCAAGTGACACACCAATGGTGCATTGATAGGAGACAGAACAAGGACAGAACGAGGTCATATAAACGAGACAATGCATCTTACGTTTCACGGGTTTAATAATCAGACGACATTCGATGACGGCGGAACCGGAAGGGATTTACCCAAACGCATTCGTACGAACAACACAATGGCACATGATTGGGTTGGTCGAAATCATCAAAGAATTGAATTTAGTTTCCTATTAAGGGAACATAAAAAGCTTATGGAACGGTCTGAAAACTGAGGGCTATTAAAAATACCTATTGATAACAGTCAACAAGTTACAGCCAATTGGTTTACAGCAAAATCAACAATGTCGAAGTTTGTTCATAGTTACTTGTGTTGTATACATTTGTTGCTGATTCACTCACATGCTGACTGCAACAAAAACAATAACTGTCCGACAGTATTGTTTAACCGAATATCGATGTACATGTATGGCTCTTCTGGACGGAGGTGCAGTGGCGGACCTGGGACACAATAACAGCCGGGGGGGAGGGCTAAATCCGCCTATTAGGTGAAACCTTATGTTACTTTTTGTTTCTTAAAATTTCTCTTGCACTTTGGATGATTCTAGTGTTTGGTGCAATGGGTCCGCGTGCGCACGTCTGATGCAACATGTAACAGACCACCTGCACTATTTTTGTCAAATAAACTGTCGCTTCATTGTTTACTTCATAGTGGCCCATCAGTCTTCAGTGCTCTTCTACCGAGGACTTTGTGTGTTCGTGCAGAAAACCTGAGTGTTCATGATGGCCAATGAGGGTCCCTAACTGTAGATGGACATAGGTGCCGGTTCAGATTCCATGCAAAAGTGGCAGAGCCGTAGAATGCTCGTGCCCACAAGTTCTCTCTAAGGGGTCCATACCTGTACTGTTGCTGCATCCATTTTGAAAGGTGAGGGTAAGTGGCGACCCGGATACGAGGGTGCAAGGAACCTTCGGATCATTGAAGCTGTGCACCGAACCGTGCCAATCAATAATTGGCGTGAAAGGATCTCGCAAATCAACCGGCTTCTTTCGTATTGATTTAAAGACGACTCTGTTAGTTCACGTTTTTCTTATTCACTATAATTGCAACTGTTTGCATTGAAGCAAAGAAACTGTATACGCAAGCGCATTAAAATTTCATGAAAACATCGAAGGAATACACTCTTAAATTATTTATTGTTTACAGATCTTTGTTTTGCTGGGTTCGTAGAGCGAACATGTACATTGTACAATGTGTACCGAAAAAAATGGAAAATCATTAACCTTTTCCACCAACCAAACTGGAAACCACGTTTCTTATTAAAAAATCGTGCAAGGTCTTCATTACTGGCGACAACACCGCAGTACCGTTTTAAAATACAAACAGATAAATAGATAGGAAATCAGACTCGGCGAAATTCGTGACTTGATATCGACAGCGTATCCAAACTTAACATTGACTTTCAGTTAAAAATTCGTGGGATATATCAGCAATCGATTCTAATTGGAATTCAGCATTCTACTCCGTAAAGGCAACCAATGAAATCAAGCGAATTTGCACACCTACATCAGTGGCGATTCTAGGATATCACAAGGGGGCCCCAACATTTTGTCTGTAAACATTTGGTCCAAGCACGATTGTAGATGTGCATAGCACCGAATGGGGGGGGGGGGGTTTGCCCCCCTCCCGCCCAGGAAATTTTTCTGTTTTTTCCTCTAAAAATCAAGAATTTTCCTTGATTCCCGAAGTATTATCCAAGAAAAAAGGCAAAAAAAAAGAAAAATACGAAGAATGTGTCAACCAGCAAAAACCGCAATTACCACGGATTCGAACTCACGACCTTGCTAGTACAGCGCGTGCTTTACCCCTGCACCACCACAATTTCACTCTTAATTTGACACTAAAAGACCTACTTATTTATGGTCCACAGCGTTTGCGCGCGAGAACTCCTTCTTTTTGAAATGCTTATTACATGTTTTTTGTGCAATCAGTTCGTAACAAATTTGTTGTATTTAAAATAGTCTTCAATTGCTCAAAAGGCCAAATCCGTGTTGGCAATAATGACGCGATTGCTTTGGAAATCGTCTTTTAAGTTAAGGTTTGACAAAGAGAGAATCATGAGTTTCTGAGTGATTCACTAAAGCTTCGATTAAAATTGACATCTTACCAACAGCTTCTGTTTTTTCACCATCACTCAAATTCCAGTTTGTTTAAAAAATGAAGTTATTTTCTTCATTGCACAGTGGAGCAGACGACGGAAACGGAGTCGTAGTGTTCAGCGCCACTGCCGGTCGCCTGAGATATCGCGGGAGAGCCTATACTTAGCCAGTTCCGTTACGATTGCGTCGTGTTCCGAATTTGACACTTGAAATTGGATCTGAGCCCCCCCTCAAAAAAATTAAAACTGGACACATTTAAATCTTGTTTTAGCCGTATAATTTTAATTACCGGGGTTAATTAATAAATTCAACATTTCCCTACGCTCTTGCTGTTTTGTTTTTTTGCGGCAGCCGGGGGGGGGCCTCCTGGGCCCCCCCTAAATCCGCCTATGTACATGTACATTTCCACCCAACAGATTTCTAGGAAAACAAACACCCCGCAAGTTAGATTCCAGTGGAGCTTGGACTCAGACTCTATGACGAACTGGAACCCACTTTGAAGTTATATGCCGCCCGCAGTGCCTTGTTATTAATGTTTACAAAAGGTACAGGGGTCCGTCGCTCCGGCAGGGTACATTTTCTTCAGTGCCCCCACCTCCGTAAAATGAAAGACTAGGGTCATTGGAGGCTCCTGCACAGACTGGCTCCTGGCATCTTTGCAAAACTTTGCTCCCGGCATTCAAAAAACAGAATCTGGGAAGTAGTACAACGTGAAAAGCCCATCCCAAGCAAATGTCAGTGCTGGAGTAATAACATAACGTGCTGGTCTCAAGCACTTGCTGTGAAAATGAAAATAGCTCTTTGTTTCAACTGAACATTGCGCCCTTTGTTCGACAGTGTAGGTATGGTATCACGATTTACACTGTCGATGCACATCCGGGCCCATCATCCGAATTGTAATAAACCTCTCTATAGTACACGTTCCCTGTGTAAACGATCTTTAAATGAAATGATACTGTGGTGTATGCCGCAGACGCAAGAATCTCGCCATAAAGCAAGAACCACGAAAAATCACGCGAGTATACTAATGACCTTTTTAGCACATCCTGGGGAAAACGGCATCCACTGAAGCGATTGGTCGGTGAAGTCGGAATGTTGCATTATGGGATATGATTCACGGTTTCTGTTTCATGAGAAAAGATTCCTTGCCAAAAGTGTTTTGCGAGCGTCTCGGGGTTTACCGGACTTAGACCAATTTAAAGTTAATGGGTTAAAATTTCAGCTGTCCACAAGAATCCTACGAAGGGCACGTTTATGGAATTACACCATATAGTTTCTGGAACACAGCCAAAGAAGCTACACACGGGTCTTTTTGTACCCGTTCTCTAAATGGGTGGGTGTCCAATATTTTCAGTATTATCGAGTACCCAGGGGGATGGGCATCAGGTATTTGTAAAGACCTGAGAGTAGAAGGGCTTCTTTCGGAGACCGACATGGGTGATCCCCTAAAGACGATAAGTGAGAAGTGTCAATCATGAAGATGGACGCCTTTTGCACTACCAATTATTCGAAAGAATGCCTTTTCGAATTTAATTTAGCAAAAAGGTTCACATTGGGAATTCGAAAAATAAAGGTTTCTTTTCCATCGACAAAATTATAATCTATACATTTTCACCAGTTTAAAACAGAGATGTTTCATGAGTCGAGAGACATCACTATAGTAAGAGCAAATCGTACGTTACAGTGCCGCTCGTACAAATGTTTGCGTTTTTTCAGTACTGGCCATCTATAAGTGTAGTTCATAGCTGCTCGACTGTGGCGGCTATTTTAATTTTAAAAATTACATGATTAATTCTACTTATTTAGAAACCAAAGAGGACTAAATTTAAACTCGAGTTGCAAGTTTGTAGTGGAGTTTGTGAGTGAAGTTTTTCACTGAAAAGATGCAGAACGAGTGTCTTCAGTGGGTTAAGAGGCAGATTTCAAAGAACGTCAGGTTTATGGAATTTCAGAAGCAAAATTTTCTGAAAAGTGACTTGGCTTTTTCTGAATCCCTAAGTCGTGATTAAAAGGGAGGCTGTTCATATCAAACGTGTGAACAGTATATTGAGTTAGTACACATTTATAATCGGGCACTAGGTGCGCATGTAGCAGTCAACAAAAATTACATCATTCCAAGACAGTCGAAAGGTAGCCCACCCACATGAACATGATATAAGTGACTGCTTGAATTAACTAATAATTGATTGCTAAGGTGTAAACACAATATGTTCTAACCCAATTTGCCGTTATCACAAGCTAATCTACGTGTGTCCAGTCTGAAACTTCACCAATGTCTTTGCATACGCTACTAAAACATTTTTTCTCAAAGTAGGCTTATGTTGATTATGTTATGTGTGTGACTGAGTACAATATACAAATGCGATGATAGTGTATTTTAAAACTAATATGTGTTTACACCAAAAACAAACCAAGTTAAGCCAAAACTAAGTACAAGTACATATGAATCGTGAAAAGTTTCTTTATTGCATTTTCGATTGGTTTAGTCGAGGATGATGTTTGTTAGCCGCGTCCCCTGAAGGCAGTAATGCTAGTGAATATCACACGTCTAAGAACATCGGTTTAATTGACCAGTCATAAAAAACAATTAAGAAAAATAAATGCCCCAGTCCTAGTAAAACATAAAATGTTTGAAATTTGCTAACACAATACACCAGATATTATTTTGCCCCCAACTTTCTCACATGCTATAACCGCTCAATCAATGGTTGTCTTCTCAGCCTGATAATACGCGTTTTATCAACCGTAGCCATCAAAGCGATACTTAATTTGATTAGCAGTGCTTTCATAGTAATTATGCGTAAAAATAGGTGTCAATAGAAATGCTCTGGGAAAACTTTTGTCACAGTGTTTTTTTTTCTGGAATAAAAAAGCGTAGCCTACAACCGGATTCGTATCTTGTTCGGAGCTTTTTGAATAAAATTTTAGAGTGACCGTACTGTAAGAGGATGCGGTATAAATGAAAAGCTAAATCTCACTTGAACAAAAGTTCTACTAGTTCCTGAGATAATTTCTAAAAATTATTTCTATACAGTGATGCGCTCATAATTTCTTTGCTAAACTTTCATTCAGCCATTGTCAAGTGGGAGCGAAAGTCCAAATTTCTGTTTTAAATCTCATATCATTGAACAAGCCACAAAATGACGTCACATGTTGTTTGCACTAATCGCGCGTGCGTGGCTTGCCAGAATTCTGTCAACCCGTTTCAAATACAATAATAGAGGAATTATTCGAACCATAATCAAAGTGTAAGTTAAAATTAAGTTGGTTTCCCTCGTGCAGCCGATCGTACTATATACAGGCGTACATGTATGTGCGTGACTCAAAATATCTTATTTGCAATATGACAAAAGAAATGTTATTTCTAGTTGTATAAGCGAAATATTTTTGCAACAAAATGATCGCGGCCGTGAAAAGAGTAATAATGAAGTATAGAAGCCATTAACCGCGCATGGAGACATAAGTTTTAAAAAAATACCACTGATCGCCACCATTATGCATCACTGGTTCATCTTAATTCCAAAACATGCGGGAACATGTCACATACATGCAAATACTGTGTTGAATTGCTAGTGATGTTTGAACTGTCAGTTTTTGAAATATAAATCCAGCTTAATGAAAATACTTTGGGCTGTCTCAAACTGTCAAATTTCATGGCTTCAGAACTAACGGACGGTATTTGAGACCAGACTCTGCAGGTTGATACATGTATGTCAGTGTTTGTCATTTTATGCATGGCCTCATGAAAAAAACAACTGTCATTTTGCAAGCCCCGCCTGATTAAGGAAAAACTTGAGACCACTTTTATAGCGGTAAGAGGTCGATATCAAAGATCGTTCCTTGGACCGAACGCGAGTTTGTGGCCGTCTGCTGTCGGACTTCTTTCAGTACGCCGAAAACGAGGTAATTATTTATTGTCAAATTGTCGTACTCATTGTTCTCTCATGACCTGAAATGAAAAGTGTTACGACACGACTAGTTAATAACACCGAGTACGTAATTTTTTATATTGCATGGGCGAATCACAAAGAAATGCGAAGTTGAAATCCATACGCCTTACACTTTATCGTCTGCAAAACACTATTGCCAACAACCAAACGCGCGCCAACCAAACAACACCGGGATTCGATGAAGATGACAAGGTTTTGATTGACAAATCCAGTGTCGCAACTGCACGTACTGCCAGTCGGAAGGACATGCAAACAACTTCTAACAGGGACCCATCTCCGGCGGCGAATTCCATATCCACCTTCATTAAAACGAAGACGAACCCCAAATCAAGAAACGCGGTGAGACTTTCTAGCTGTGCTGTCTCAAGGTCAATTCGGTGGCCACACAAGGGGATGCCCAGCTGATTGTTATTTATAAACATTTGTTAAGTTTTAATATTACAATTTCAAAGACTAATTATTAGATTCTAACTTGAACATGTGTTACGAAAGCTGAATGCAATTTACAATTGTTAAGTTTAAAATGAAATTATTAACAAAAATTAACTGAGTTTACTTTACATTGCGCAAGCGTGTTTTTACAAAGTTGCGTCATGTGGCTGAAAGTTTTAGACACGTCGAGTTTTTCGGTGAAAAAGTTCGTTTTTAAGGTTCATGTGAGAAAAGAAATCCTACACTCGTCTCAGGTTTATGACATGGACAAAACCTCTTGGAAATTTTGTCAAAAGTCATCGGCAAACCTCGGAATTTTGACGAAATTTCCAAGAGGTTTTGCCTGAGCCGAGTGTAGGATTCTTTATTTATTGTTCTGGTTAAAAGTGTTCACCCATCTTAGCGCAACAATAGACAATAAAATACAAACTAAGGCAACCTATTAATGAGCAGTATANTATACATACGCGCAACGGGGGGGGGGGTGCTCGGGGAGCTCGAACGAGCCTCCATCTGGCAAAGTGGGCAAAACGGTCCGTCTCAGAGATACAAAAACTCGAAAAAAGTAGAAAACGAGACAAAAGTCCATTAAAAAGGCAGAAACTACAGAAATTCGACGAAGGTTCAATTCATAGATATGAACGTAGGCCTACCCCGTGAATCTTCGTAAAAGTCCACATTCTCAAAAATTCAAGCCCCCCATTTTTTAAGCTGGGTACTTGCATGGTATAACCTGTTGTACATGTGTCTCGGGTTCTGCTACGGCTTTTGCTTGTTGGTCAACACACTCTGCAATTTTCTAAACTCTTCTCGTCTCTGGTCAAAGCACTCTCTGCATTATCATTGGCTGTCTATTATTTTTCAAACCAAAAATGGTGAAATTTTCTTTGTTAATCGAAAGAGTGTAAAAAATCGGTTGGCGCTAGTAAAGTGGTTAGACAAAAGTAGTATTAGTTCTCTGCGTATCTGTGACAGGTGGCGCTCAATATTAGGCCTATCAATATGTAGGAAGACTTATCGGCCATTATAACAAATTTAGCGATGGTCATCAAATACTTCCAGGGATAATTTTGATAATTTTAGGCGCGTTCCGTGTCATTGGCGGACAAAAAGTTCATTGAGACACTATGATTGTTAAACTCGGGCCAACTGGTGTACTATAACTGTCACAATTTTGCCTGACTTTGTTTTGAGTAATACTGGTTGCATTCACAATTTAATACAACTACAATCCAGTGCAATTCAATTTTAGCGATATGAGGGTGTAGCATATTGCGAAAATGCAGATCCCAACTGTGGATTTATGTGTTAAACTGACAGCCAGTTAGCCGTTCAGAACAATCACGCATATTTAAATGCTACCCCCAAGTGTAATTGGAAAAGGAAATTCGACTAACGTTACCCATAGATCCTAAAATTGGCCAATGAGTTTGAAGCCATGTGAGCCACTGATTCATGGCCACGTTTTTCTAAAATTATCCCTGTACTCGTCAAGTCTCTAGTATTATTTCTAGCGATCATCGGTTACTCAGACCGATGTCGCTCTTTATATAACAGTGGGCAGTTTTCTCCGGCAGCCGCGATTTCATGTTTCATTGTTCAGTCTGACCAGAGAGCTTCCAACTGAAGTTTTCTGCGTGGACACTGGCACAATTAGCTTAAAAAATGTGCATTTTATTGTCTAATCCCCATAACACGCCATGTCAAAATTGGCTTGTCCAGGTAAATCACTTCTCAACTACACTATTTTGCACGCGCTATGCATCACCAACTCGAAATTGCGGACTCGTGCTTTGCCAAAGCTGATGTTTAACAAGTATGGATTCAGTGTGGCCTAATTGTGGAGCTACATGTACGTCTTCCCAATCGAACGACTAGAGTGTTCAAATCCCACACCACACTAGTCGACCCTTGAGTAAAGTCTTTTGCCCAGTTTTTACATGGATGTGTTAATCTGCATTATTCATTAAGGATGTTATTTCATGTATAAACTATGTAAACTAAATTTATAACTTGTGTATCATATACGTATAATTTGTACAGCATGGTACAAAGTGCTCAGATCATCTCTCGAGGGCAAGTACTCTGCATGTAAAATATGTAATTAGACGAAATATTTATTGAACTATGAACAAAAAATGCATGAGTACCTGGTCAGGGTCATCTGGTGGTTATGGAAGCTAGGAAAATATGGTCGGGTACAAGTAAAAATGCGCTTAAAGTGATTTTTCAGAAACGGGTGGGCACACGGAAGCCACCATGGAAAACTCTAGGGTAGAACTGTAAGATTGTACCAGACTGATATGTCGTTTTTCTTGGATGAGCTGTATAAAGGAACGACCCGCAAAACTAGCGTGTATATGTATGTTACGATTCTGCATTCGTCATACGGATATCCGGTGTTACATCCATGAGAAAGCGTGTAGTGCATGAATATGTGGTCACATGCAGCGGTAATATGCAAAGAAAAGCAAAAGTGGTCTAAAGCAGGTTAAAATTGCTGAACATTATCACATTACTGAGACACATCGGCAAGCTAGACTGTCTTTTAATTGGCACACGCATAAACGCTCTCATTATGAGGATGCACCGACGAGTTTCATCAATTGAGCTTGAATGCATCTCTAGGGATTTCATCATACATGTATCCCACACCCATTGTACTAAAACTGAAAAAACGTTCCCACAATAACAGCTTGCAATCAGCAGGGTCACCCTAAAACACGGTAAATTTTCATAGTCAAATTAACATGGTATTTCGTCCTTGGGTGGGCTCATTTTTGGAATCTAGAATAAAGTTTGACTAGTAATTAATGCACCCATGGTGAACACTCCTTGGGAAGTTTTCGAAAATACATCCACTGCATGTGCGCACTTTCGAATGTGCGCAGATACAGAGATGCAGAGATATGGGTAAATGTTGTCCATGACACAGGAAGTAACAAGCACCTCTTCATCCGCGCAAAGCTTACACTTGCCTACTTTAATCGCAACCGCCTATATTGCATCGCCCATATTGCACCGCCTATATTGCATCGCCCATATTGCACCGCCTATATTGCATCGCCCATATTGCATCGCCCATATTGCACCGCCTATACTGCACCGCCCATGGCACCGCCCATATTGCAGCTCCTATATTGCATCGCCCATATTACACCCACCGACGAATGCGGAATTTTTAATGAATTGTTCACTGGTACCTGCTGCTGAAGTAGATCTACCTCTGGTAAAGTCGGCAATAATCGGACATAACGTCCTCGTAATTTGAGAACCAGTTAAATGCCCATTATTTAGTGGAGAAAACTGGTTCTCAAAATTCGAGCACGTTATATCCGACCATTACCGTAAAGTCTATACCATTGTTATGGCCTCAAATTTGAAATTAGTCATTTATTAAAATCGGCCCTTTTTCGAAATTAAACTGATTGTCTCCAGTTTAATGAATTGAGACGACCCTGTTTCTTTCTCCATTTCCAATATGACTGTTCAGACTATTATCACCCTCAGACAGCTTTTTCGTGCAAGAGCGTAAGCCTACTACAGCATGGGATATATCGCCTAAGGCATCTTTAGAACTGGCTTTAAAGTAGTTCCACTTTTGCATGAGGAGCTACCAAATATATGACTTTTAGGATTTTTAAGAACGAAAATCAAACGATATTTATCAAACCGCAACAGAGTTATTGAGAGCTCATCTTGAACACTCCTAGTGAATAAAATTTGAACTTGCTATTGATACCGTTGCTTCACATTTCTTTTTTTACTAAATTTTACTTAAAATGCATGGTCACGTGACTAAATCAATGATATAATGGCTGGATTCGGGCAATCAAATTCTTTAGGCTTTCTTCTTTCTGAAAATATCTACTTTAACTGAGTTTAAATTTTATGATTTTTATAAACATTCCTCAAAGTACCCTCACTTGTCAATACGGTCCTACATAACCATGGATGCAAAAACAAAGACATTTATCAGTCTAGTCAACTCACGTGACTCTTAATAAGGAAGTCAATACAGCCAGAAACTTGACTGTATTTTGGGCGTAAGCGAAACCGACTGCACTCTGGAGGCTAGAACGAGGCTACACATTAAAAAGACTTCGAGTGTTATCCATAGAAATCCCAATCCTACCTGTTGTAAACGTGCTAATCACGTCTGCAACTCATGACGTCCGTTTCATAGCTGTAAGATAACGACTGAACTGTCCGTTTTCTGCTTCCAAAATGTGCAATAGGTCACTTGAATTACTTATACCAGAGCCACAATAGTTCTAGATAGCTTACAAATACTGCTTGGCAAGATCCGGCAGTACTCTGCAAGGCCGGTCCACTGTGACGTACAGGTCATTGAATTGGATACTCGCTGCACGCCGATGAATCCCACACGACAGTTGTAATTATGTGTTCTTCACAGTTTACAATGTCACTCACGCCATCGATTGACTTTGTCATTAGCGGCGAATTAATCATGCGTTAGATAATTCGTGGGCATTTATCATCTAGAACGCATCCACACGAGGTCATCGCCATAACTGTCCATTTGCAGTCTGCTGCTTCATTGTCTTTAGTTGAGATTGATGAATGCGGTAGTGTTGAGAGAATCTTTCACACCAAATTTCATCTAATTCTTTGATAATTCACAGTCAATATTGCGTCACCATTTTTGGCTATTGTTTGTACCTCTAAGTTTTGGCAAGATTTCGCCGACTACAACCTCTCCCCAGGATTGAAATACGCGAACTTACGACTGTTGGTGCTTAGAAACCCTATCAATAAACGTAAAAAGAAACATTTCGCTTTGAATACTTTAAAAAATTGTCTATACTGCATGGTATACGCACAGGTACATGTAACGTAACGTACAGGAAACGTTTATCTCAAAAATATTATTGTTCACTTTTAATGCACTGTAAGAGCTACGAAAACAAGACGGCAATAACTCATTTGGAGTATTTATTTGAGAAGTGAAGTGGTGGATAGCACGATGATTACTCAGGGGTAAACGATTGTTTCCTAATATTCTGAAATCAACACGGATATAAATTAAGTCAAAAGTACTGAGCAGTTAAAAATACTCAAGAGAGGACGTTTCCGGTTCTCCTGTACCGGGAAATTTTGCAGCTTCGAATAGATATACATTCCCGGGATGACGCGATAGGAAAGATGACGTTGACATTAGAGAAACGATTTCTCAAGGTACATTGACTTCAAAACAAAATGACAGCGTTTTTAATGTCCGGTTACACTTTCACAACAACTCAGGTTGTCATACATTGTTTAGAAAAAGACAGAGTAGATGACTTCTTGTTAAGTCTTTCCCGATAAATCAACTCGTTAATGCGTTCCCCCGAGATAGCACGCTACGAAATGAATAAATGATTTCACAGTAAGACTCTTTAGAAGTTCTACTCGAAAGCTAGACGACGTAAAAAATGATAAAACCAAGTCAATGTCGATCCCCGGGGACGCCTTCGCCCTCATGTGGATAAGAAGTAATTACCTAATGAACTGGTAGATAATTATTCACTATTGAAGCAAATCAATATATGTGCATTTGCAGAAAGACGAGTGATCCTTTTAATGTCCTTCAAAATCTTTTTAAATACGAAATCTTAAGACAAGAGATTCGTTTTTATGAGACCAAGATGGCGTGAGAACGCCAATGAATAACTATAAAGTAGTCCCAATGGAAGACAAACGTAGGAGTTAATTGATAGCATTCAATCTGGTTGTTGTGGCATTTTTACTCATTAATTGCATTTTTGCTACTTCACTTATTGATGGCATTTGACATCGCACGGATGTACTCGGCGGAAGGACAACGTACTAATGCACATTTCATATCGGCGATGCTAAAAAAAGTAGTCCTAGCGAGAGCCAGATACGTCCAAGTAGCTTACATGCATTGTGACTTTAAAACGTTCGCATTGCGCACATGCAAAAGTACAAGAAACGATTGTTGCATTTAGCATGCATCGATTGCGCGGATACATCAAAAGTCATGCTGATCTACTGTTGGTTCATCGCCAAACGTCAAACGAATTCGATTCGGTTTCGCTGAAGTTAAACATTTTTGTTTATCGATTACCACCTCGTGGATCTTACTTAAATCTGCTAAATAATCAATTACGACTTGTCACAAGTACGCCTGCCAGACGCCTGTAACCGTTGTCACGTGGGTCCGGGACTCGGTTCATCAAAGGTACTCGACAAGAACAAAAAAGTATTAATGCCTCAGTCGTTCAGCACATTGCATTGATTCATCATAAACACTGTGATCGATTCGTCATCGTCGATGCTTCGCATAATATTTTCGAAGCAAAATTGCATTTTATTCCACAATATCAGCCTCGAATGACCAATACAACCGTGTAATAACCCATTTAGTTATTAAAAGGTGTTAGGTAACATTTTGGCGGGAAACCGAGGTCGATTTCGAACCCGCTCCGCAAGAGTTTGTAGTCGTCGACTTTACCACAGCAGCTGACGTCATCGAACGTGAAACTAGAATACTTATATCAGTAAGTGAGCACGAGCAACAATCGCATGTAAGGGCATTGTACCGACATTTATAGGCTATGAAAAGTAAGACTCATAATTTCAATAAAAACCATATTTTAATTCAGTTAAATTTATCTCACTTGTAAATCATCTATCTCCAATTTGAATGCGGGTATCGCGTCGGCGGGATCCTTTGACTTGGGCGAAAATTCTCCAAAATCCANGCATAATATTTTCGAAGCAAAATTGCATTTTATTCCACAATATCAGCCTCGAATGACCAATACAACCGTGTAATAACCCATTTAGTTATTAAAAGGTGTTAGGTAACATTTTGGCGGGAAACCGAGGTCGATTTCGAACCCGCTCCGCAAGAGTTTGTAGTCGTCGACTTTACCACAGCAGCTGACGTCATCGAACGTGAAACTAGAATACTTATAAGTGAGCACGAGCAACAATCGCATGTAAGAGCATTGTACCGACATTTATAGGCTATGAAAAGTAAGACTCATAATTTCCATAAAAAACATATTTTAATTCAGTTAAATTTATCTCACTTGTAAATCATCAATCTCCAATTTGAATGCGGGTATCGCGTCGGCGGGATCCTTTGACTTGGGCGAAAATTCTCCAAAATCCACTCGGGCTCTAGCTCTAGATTACGGGGATAACGATTTCGCCATGTAAGAAATATAGATTATTACATGGCGCAGTCGTTATCCCCTGTTATCTAGAGCCCGAGTGGATTTTGGAGAATTTTCGCCCGAGGGGCGATAACGACTTAGAACATGTAATAACCTATTTATACAACATACTGAACGAGAAAAATTGCAATGAATCGATCTACCTTTCTCGACTCGCCTCGGCTTTGTAACTACTTTCTATGTCAGAGGCCCTGAGTCGGAGGTCGTGACCTTTTAAGAAAAGCCGAGCTACTACTGTCAAATAATGCTTATACTCAAAAGCAATTGAAAATTTAAACAAAACAGAAATAAAGTGAATCTATAAATTAAGGTTTAGCAACTATTAGCTTACAACACATTTCATCACGCTAAGCTTCGACCGGGAAAATATCGTCTGCTAAAGTAGGTTACCACTAGTAACTGACTATAACGCTCAAGTCGAAGGATCCCGACAACACGATACCCGCATTCAAATTGGAGATCGGTGATTTACAACTGAGAGAACACGAGAGAAAAATTTCACTGAATTAAAATATCGTTTTTACGGGAAATTATGCGTCTTCTTTTTCATAGCGTATAAATGTCGGTGCAATGCCCTTTGCTGAACATGCGATTGTTGCGCGTGCTCATTTAAGTATTCTATTTTCACGTTCACGTCAGCCGCTGAGTGGTGTAGTGGTAAAGTCGGCGACTCGCAACTCTTGAGACCCGGGTTCGAATCCGGCCTCGGTTTCCCGCCAAAATGTTATCTCACTAGTGAGATAACTTTATGGGTTATTACACGGTTGTATCTGCCATTTGAGGGTAATATTGTGTTATAATCTATATTTACTTGATGAAAAATGCGTACGAAAGGAGATATAAGCTACTGTACATGAAGGTTTAGCATAAAATGTTCATAATTATTTCACTTTAAGAACACTAGTGTAATTGCGTGAACTGTGAAGTTGCTGAAGGCAGATGCTGAGACAACTGTACATGTACATGTATGCATGAGTGAGTTGCGAAATCATCGAAGTAAGAGATAACTTTTTTCTACGTTTCGGCGTGGCCGCCTACAACCGTCTGGTGCAGGGTATTGCAAAATCTTCCTTTTACTCGTCAATGTTTTAAGATATCTAAAGTGACGTGCTAGTTAATCATCTTGGGTGGAAATTGCTTAATTGTCCGTGCACTGTTTCTTCACAATGAAGTAACACCTGGATATGGCTAGTGTGGGAATATGAGAAATAGCGCTTTTTACGTAAAGAAACGTGTAAATAGGATTACAAAATAATGTTAAAAAGCTTTAAATCTCAGTACTCAGATTATATCGAGGTAGGTGAATTGCTTCATTACTTTTTTGGTTTCGTCGCTTCTGCTTTCCGACATTAATCGTCGTGATGGTGGTCGTCGTTTTCGTGACAGTGGTCGTCATTTTTGTTGATTATAGTGTGGGGGCGCTGTTTTTCAATGGTAGGGGATAGCGGGGCTAGGTGTGACATAAGCGGTAGCCTGTTCTCCCTAAACGTCTTCTTGCACGCGTAGTCAGACTGAATTAACAAACACACTGTACTCATAGAATTAGTAGGTGTAAGGTAATGTTTGTAATTTCCTAAGAACAGGTGCATTGTGCAAAGATATCCGGGGCATCTCTATCACGACTGACAGAGCTCGTGTTTGGAATTACTCAAAGCAAAAGTCAAGGTGACTTCAGTACAATTGGTAAAAATTTCTGTGAACAGGTGAATGGGCGTTTCACAAGTTCTCAGCGTTTCGTTCTAGTAATTAGATGATGGTTCTCATATAAACGATAAAGTTTCTGTGTGCATGCTTATCGGTGAAGTTGAATATATAGTCGAAAATAACTTCCAATTCAGATAACTGCCATACATGCATATCAGAAATTGGTCTCAACTTGGTCTTTACTGAAATTAGAGGAGATTTCTGGGTTTGAGATTTAGATCGGGTCTACAAGTTCAAAACTGTCAGTTCTTATTAAGCTAACAATTCTATTGTCATAGCAATGAGCAACAAAGAAGTTGATACTAGGGTACGGACTTAACTCATTGAACAGAAATCGAAATTATTTGGAAATTTCCCGTTCTAATTTAGTACATGTACGTACTCAAGATAAAGTCACAGGAACATAACCTGTTATGGTCTCTACCTGGCCGACTCATTTTGAGACCGGGGCTCACTGCATCAATATCAGCAAAGAACTCGTGTTGTTTTTTAAAGGCTGCACAAAGGCACATACGTAAGGAGCAAGATTTCAAACGCCATAATTTGCCAAGCGATGAGTAAAAAAAAAAAAAATCAGACCCCGAATCATGTTTGCTGATCTCTGGTGGGTTTTTCTTTTGAAGAACTGAGCAAGTGAAAAAACCCGCACAGCCGACTCGAATTAAAAAACAAACGAAAACAAAAAACGACGCAGACTATGTCTTTTGGCCTAGATCCCCACTGTTCTGTGCTCGCGATTACAGCATTAAATATATACGTTAGAGTCTGACTCGAAATCTGGAACTCGTAGCTCGAATCTAGGGTTCATCAAGTGCGAATTTTGGATTACACATTCGTTTGCGTAATCCATAATATAGTGAAGCACCGACTGACTGAGAACTGTATTAAGATCGCACTAAAGGATAAAGGAAACTGTCAAGTTCGATTTCAAGTAAAAATAATTAAACATCGGGACCAGGATCGAGTTCAACAGACGCAGGAATCTCGCTAAGGAAGCTATTGGGATAACGTGCTTCGGTTGTAATACGTGGCTATATCTCGAAAAATCGTGTGCGATCTTGCAGTTTCGGCACGTCTGGTGCCTATGGAACGCCGACCACATTTATCGATATCTTAATGGTTTCAATCAAAAGTTTCTTTGACTTATCAAGACACAATTTCACAGGTCGTCTCTCAATTCTAAATGAAACAAATTGCAATAATAGCAAAGAATTTTGTAAAGTAATTTGATACGGTTAATCAGCCCTTTTCACGAATTTCATGGTTTAAGTAGTTCTGAGGAACTTTGAGAGATCAACGATCAAAAATGCGATAAAGTTTGTCTCCGGCAATGGAAATGACGCAACATTTTTACAGTGGAAAACGTTTCCATTGAAGCCACTGATATTGATTTGACCAATAGGTGTATAATTCACGCTTTTTGTCGATCCAAATATAATTTTCTTTGGTGGACGTGATTAAAAACATCTTGGAAAGCGACGTTCTGTCTTACGTAACCACTACGTACACGAATCCTTGTTTTTTGTATTTTTTATACATTTATTGGGAAAAACATTGCAATACCACAAAAAGACAAAGAAAACCACAGACAGACAGACACACACACACACAGACACACACACACACACGCGCGCATACCCCAGAACTAATCCCCTTGACTGCTAAGAAAAACCGTTTCAAAGTTACACCATCTTTTTTGTATGAATTCTAAATTCAAATCCTTACGAGCATTATACTTTTCACTCCTATAATATTCTTTGATGAAGTTAAAAAATCTACTTAGAAGTAATCTTTTTGATCCAAACTTTTAGGTATAAATAAACTGTTTACCCAATAATAATACAATGTTTTTAAAATTTTCTTTTTATCAAAAAAGCCAAAAAATAAAGTTGTTGCAGGAGAGAGTGCCGGCACACTGGGGATTTGCTTTGTTTAGAATTTCGTTATTAACTTTTGTCCAAGATGAATTTACTGTTTCAAATCCCAAAATAAGTGTTTCAAAGTCTCTTTCGATTGTCCACAAAAGGAACAAGAGTCGTCATCCGTAACTTGAATTATTTTTAAAAATGAGTTAGTAGTCAAAATTCTCGTCCAGAGTCTGAACTGAAGCCACCTAATTCTTGGGTCTCTTGTTGTGTTATATTGAAGGGAATGAACTTCTTCCCATGAAAAATTAGTTGTGTTTACGTTCAGTTCGTTGACCCATTTTGACTCCGCTTTTGAGACTTCGGAACTATAATTTAATTGTAGAATCCTTGTTTTTTGGTTGGTTCTTAATTGTTTGGAATTGAAAGACAAGATTTCATAAGTTTTCTCGAACTTTTTTTTATTTTTTCAACGCACACGTCTATTTTAATAGACAAGATAAAAATAAAATAGCTTCGTCTCACGACCAACGCAATTAAGTATTCAGCATACATTGTAAACAGTGCCCCGTAAAAATGTTTCCCATAATGGTTAAAAGGTGGCAGACATTGAAATGTGAGCACTTCGACGATCAATCGTAAATTTAAGTGACCCGTTGATTTTAATTGGTGAAGTTAGAGATTTACTAAAACGCTGGCGAGTTCGATGTTCGTTTCCAAATCCAGTTTTTCCCGCAAAGCATTCGACCTTGCCGATCCAATAAAACCTTGCCAAGTCCATTGTTCGTTTTCATGCTCGGCTTCTCCCGCAGAGCCGATTCAACTTTCTGACATGCGATCCAATCATCACGCGCTCAACGGAGTTCAAGTTGATGTCGTTGGCATTTCAGTGACAATGATTTTTCCGGGTAGCTCAATTACATTTTCCTGCGGTTACTGTTAGAAAATGCAAGGACACACGGCTTTTAGAATTGCTGATACCTGGATCAAAGACTCGTGTTTAGTTTCGATGTAAAACATGCAAAAATGTTCCGTTTAATTTGAATTTTAGCCGTCGCATTCGTCAAACTCGGACTCAGCACCTTTAAGACATTAGCGTTAGCCATTTTGAAGTGACCATGGCTGCGCTCCGTCACAGTCACGCCTTTACGAGAAAAGCGAGATCACACGCTAGTCTTCGCGAGACATTACCATGCTTCACAAGCGAATACCGTGATCACACTCGTTAACTGGCGTATGTCTTGCGTCAAAGTAACACGCTCAATGAATTGACTTTTAAAGGATAGAGAAAACCAACGCGTGCGCATTGAAGCATTGGGATATGACCAATCAAGTGTTACGTTTGCTATCGTCTACTCGGTGATCTGGCAGTTGATATTGGGTAGACATTCACTCGTTCACTGACTCTATGATAAACTGAACTCCTGGTTGTTTAAATGCTACTGTGAAGTGGTCTCTTCAAATCGTATATACACAAGTCTAGTGACGGTGCTGGCCTGTTAGGATGCACAGTATCCATTAATCCGTGAATATATGACGTACATCAGTCCGTAAAAAGATCAATAGCTCAAGCTTGCCGCGCCGGACTCTTATTAGGTTTTAAATTCTGCATGATATTATAATGTTTTGACGTGATTTTAAAATGCTGCATTTATTTACTGATCATCTTTTATTTTAATGATGAAAATGTGGGCGTGTGTTTAATAAGATAAAACATCCTGATAGAATAACCAGTCATTCATAGGGGGCGCAACGGGGTATATCAAGGGTTTAAGGGGGTATATGGGGTTTATGGAGTATATTGGGATTTCAAGTTTAGGTGGTATATAAAGTGTTTCAAGCGGTACAGTTTGTTGCGAACAGTTAATTGTAGTCTGTTCCGTTAGTTGCCTACTCATATTACATAACACTAACTGATCTGAATGCATCGATAGAACATCAACCGGGTTCCAAAATTGTGCGCCCCGGCGCTTCTAATTGCTAGAGTAGACGTATTGGGAAATGTTGGAAATCTCTGAGACAGTCCAACTACGAAGCAGGAATAGCCTACCTCTCCGCCTGTGCCATAGTTCTGCTTGTATTATAGATTAGCAATTGCAGGCCTACAGGGTACAAAGCACAGTGGGTTTTGTTGTTTGGTCAAAGCCTAAACTCAAATAAGTGTATACCTAGCAGCTTAATTATCAATACTGTGCTTTTCGACTGTAAAACCGACAATGTCTCTTTTAATTAGAAAATGACATTAGCTCATTAGAACGCCCGTGTAGGTCATGGGGGTGGGAGATTTTCTACCCCGAGTTATCAAGCTTGAGTTTTGATACTCATAGAATGTGCGATACGAGGCGTCACACATTGTCGGTGACGTTGCGAACTGCAGTTCCCACAATTCCTTGCGCAGATGACTTCTCACTCTTACCGTAAAAGATCGATTTCGACTACATCGAATTACGCAATTTCTCCATGCAAAGATATTGCATAATCAATAAACTGTCTGCAGACAGTAAGTATATTCTTGTGCGAAATCAACTGCCTAACTAAACGCTTTAATCGCCTCATCATCGCCCAATTGACTGATAAATGTTTACACGATAATCAAAAATAAAGTAAATACCCTGTCATTCAGTGCGAGATATATATACAAACAGGCATCAATATATACCGGAAGTGCTCGTTTGGTAAGTCTGAAATTCTATCGGTTCATAATTTATTTGAGCAGTTTTTGTCTTGCCCACCAAATAAACTTAGAAGTGATGCCCTAAGCTCGCACATTTTCCGTGTATTAAGTCCCCTGTTTGGGAAGGTGTACGTACGCCCGGGTATATATCTAGAGTAGTGAAAAGGTAAAATATATCATATCTTCGGAATAGGTGAATTGGGGCTTACTATGAGAATGTCCCAGTGGCTTCTGAGTTATGCAGAGGCTTTTATCACCAATTTAACTGTGTATTGTGATTGTGCCCGAATGAATATGTTATTAGCTGTCTGTATTTGACAAGCCTCTCCGGGGGATAAAAAGAATAGACTACTTCTATGTTGTTCTCAACATCCAGTTTTGTTAAAAAAATTGCCTACTGAATTGCCTTCATTAACCACTAGCAGTGGCAGAATTTTCACCAGTAAACCCGCGGACATGTTATATGTATATGTCCGTTCAGCGGCTAGACCATCGGTAATGGGCGAACGGGTGCAAGAGGCCCTCAATAATTTTCGTTTTGAAGATACCTCCGCCCAAAGATTAAATCTGTGCCTCCGACGAGGGGATTTCAGTTTTCATTAGGAGGTCTATGCGACGAAGGTACGATTGGGATACTGAAATTGGTGACAAACTTAGGGAAACGGACGCTGCAGGGAATGGGAACTGAGGTTGACCTGGAAGAGGATAAAATTATAGTGTCATCCGCGCAGAAGATAAGTCAGTGAGTCAAATGATAATGAATGGGTGAATATGTTGACTACTGAAAACCTTCGTAAAGATGATGATGGTCGCAACATCGGGGCGACTTCTGAAGCACGGCATAAAAGGCTCGACCATGCGAATCTTAAAAAAATATCGTATGAATACAAGAATTCAGGAATTACTAGCTGTCTTCCGACTCACGTAGAAATTTTGCGGATACATCTGGAAAATCCGGCGAAAACCGACTGTTATAGACGGGTCTACTACATAGGCCTTAGAAACATACTATTATTTTTTACCTCCGACAGATCACAGGAACAAAATATTGATGGTAACTCTAACCACGTGCCTCACATGTATAGAAGGATCTTTCTTTCATTGCGTTTCCGGTCGATAAAGTATACAAAATTGAAGGCCAATGAACTATTAGCTGTTCCAAAGCTAGCTGACGTTTGTGAGAACCAAACACAANAATCTTAAAAAAATATCGTATGAATACAAGAATTCAGGAATTACTAGCTGTCTTCCGACTCACGTAGAAATTTTGCGGATACATCTGGAAAATCCGGCGAAAACCGACTGTTATAGACGGGTCTACTACATAGGCCTTAGAAACATACTATTATTTTTTACCTCCGACAGATCACAGGAACAAAATATTGATGGTAACTCTAACCACGTGTGTCACATGTATAGAATGGATCTTTCTTTCATTGCGTTTCCGGTCGATAAAGTCTACAAAATTGAAGGCCAATGAACTATTAGCTGTTCCAAAGCTAGCTGACGTTTGTGAGAACCAAACACAAATGCGCGCCAAAGGAACAGTGAGACTTTTGCATTTCCATATGCATTACATTTACGTTGGGTCAAACATTGTGTACAAATGTATGTCTCATAATGCCTGCGAATATCTGTGTTTTGATTCAAAGACAGAGAATGGCAGGCCAAATGCCTTTTGGATATGTATTATAGATGGATTTTTGGACATTATCGTGTCATTTCTTATTTTTCTTACGGCATTAACTATGCTATTTGCATGCAGCCACCCCATTAAGAACTCCATTTAGTGACAAATAAAAAGCTGGGGTGTCGCCAATGGTACACAAAGGCATCTTTGGATGCAGCGAAATGCATTACTGAGGCCTACGGCCCCATTTCCACTGAATGAAGCCCCATCAACGTGCCCGTCCTTGTCAATTTCTCAATTTGCAGTCCCTAGAAATTAAATATTTGAGGTAGGCCAGGTTTGTCGGCACTTTTGAGGAAAGAATTACATGTAGGTTCAGTGAACCTGGTTTGCTCATGAAAACATGTTAAAAACAAGCGAAATCAACTTTTTTAATTCACCGTCTTCAGCGCTCGATTGACCAACGAGCGAATCATTGTTATCATTGTAAACAACCTATGCGGACACCGAAAAACAAACTAAGTTTACGCTTTCGAGCAAAATAAATAAACCTCATTGAATACCTTGAAGTTTTTATGAACACTTTATTTATGTAGTTGAATTTCCCAAGTAAGATTTCCGATGAATGTATCGCCCACAGTCAGTGAAACAAGTTTACGAAAAAAATCGCATGTCTTAGTCCCACGCAAGTTTACTTTCAAGTCTGCCTTATGTAACATTCTACTCCTGCAATGGCTGTCCGATATTCGAATTTTCATTCTCATTTCTGCACGCAATGTTTCCTGTGGAACGAAACGAGCTGGAATTAGTGTGTGAGGTGCGAATTTCATTTTTTCAGCAAAAGGTTTAAGCCAAGAGAAGATTAAAGTCATGGCTTCATCGTAGCAGATCTCAAAAGTCGTAGTTGACGGCTATTCTCATTCTTTGAACTGTTTTCTGGTGTACACTGCATAGGTATTCCGGCGTTTTCAACGGGATTCACAATTTTGAGTCACGTGACTTGATGTAATGATTGAAGTTCGCACATGCGCAGACCCCCGAGGGATAAATTGAGGCCCCAAAATGCCCAAATGCTTATAACTAAGCTGTAGCGGTTTTGGGGAGACAGGGTTTGCCAATCTTCCCAAAATTAGACTCGTGCATCAGCGGCCTTCACAGTCTCCTCCACAAATCTCAGTGATAAATTGTGCTTTTGCCTTAGCTACATGTAGGCTTGAACTTACGACCGTTGATAAAACGGGTCTCTTGTTGGAATAGCGAAAGAAAAGCAAACAACCATCAAATTCTCCACCAAACTCTCAGATTTTCAAGACGAGTACATGCTTACTATTGATTTCTGGGGAAATCGCTACATGTATGTAGCAAGTGACCTATTGCGTTGCTCTATTCCCGAGAGAGTTCACCAAGCATTGTTCGGTGCCCAAATGAAGTTAATTTTTTTCTTGTGTCGACATAGGTACTTGCTTTTCCATACTTCACTCCTATAGTGAAGCCAGTTCCACTTTAAATGCAATGGGAAGGAATTGTCAGTCAATTCAAAAAATGTAATCTTAGGATTACAGAAGTATAGTACTTGAATGTCTCATCCAATTCACAGTGTCATGCTTTTCGAGAATTTTGGCACGGTCCGATTACTGACTTGAACATGGTGCTTTCTGGCGGAGATTTTTAGCAGGGTGCAATTCACGATTTCATTTCATTACCTAGATAAACATACCTAAGGTCGAAGCTAATTTCAGTTATAAATAGGTTATATGAATTTTGGACTTTTGACTATTTTTGGCATCGTTTTCAGTTTGCTCTTGATTCTACATTTACACTTTGTGAGAACAATTTAATTGATTTGAAAATTGTAAAGTTATCATTTTGTGATCTCATCTCTGAAAATGATCGCTATGCTTTTGTTAAGTACACAATGAATGGGATGTAATGAACGCGCGATAGCGCAAAAGCTTGGACCTCCAATTGACCGAATTATCACACAATGACACAAGGGACCTTTGTCTGTTTGTACGGAAGGATTCAGAAAAATGGTGTGTGGGAAATGAAAAGTATATGTAAATGAATGATTCAATTTTTGAGTCACTTAGAACACAAACTTTTAAGCCGCTTATAGAGGAACATGGAAAAGTAATCAGCGTTTCTACCTCTACAAGATATTTTCAAATTTGGTTTAGACATGTTGACTGGCAGCGATATTAAGTCATATACAACACCGTTTTGATTGTCATGTCTTTCTTCAACTTAAAGCCTCTCATTAACTACTAGTTTCTTATTGGCTGCGTTTGATTAACTTCACCAGTTCCACCGGGTCCTAAGACGTCTATTGGTTCACGATGACGTCTTCCGTTTTGCTGACCAATCTTATGTCTTACAGTGCACATCCATTACTACATGTACGTCGTTGTGAGACCATCTACTTTCAAATTCAAGAAGGAAATCAGATCTCCATGCGCGGTGCACGAATTTACTAGCCTCACATTTAAGGCAGTCATTTCTTAAAATTGGCAATTTTTTCAGATTGGACTATTCAGATTGTAATCATTATTTTCACGGTGGCTCCAGAGAAGGCTAACACAAATCAGTGGGTTGTTTGTGAGGAGACCACTGGTGTTTCTAGGAGAAACTGCTTCCGTTTGGACACGCTTACCGACAAACTAGATTATTTCAATACACTACCCAATCGCGAGGATCATACTATACATAGCAAAGTTGGCCAAGTCGAAATCTGCCAAATAGAGTTGTCGTAAGGGTACACGCTTCCAGATGACAATAATCTGCCGTGGCTACTAGCGTGAACCATAGACTGCATTTGAGGCTAGCATTCTAAATATCTCAGGAACACACACATTATTAGCATTCTATTATAAATCTCGAAAGCGAGGCCATTTGGTCAGATCTTTACCATGGTGAGGTCTGATTTGGAAGTGTATTTCATTATTTCAAATTGTCTCTTAATTTTCTCACTTTCTGTATTTTTTCTGAGACAAGTATTTACTCAACCGCTGCAGAATGATTTCAATTGCACGCTGTTCTTTTTTGGATAACCTTTATGATATACAGAAAAATAAGATCACAGCCTGTACTATAAAGCGACGTGTTCGAGCGAAATTGTAAGCAGTGGGCATGGTGATCACAACCCAGGTTTATCGTCTAGATTATGACTCAAGTCACGTCAATTAAGACGTTTTTGATGTTCAGATGACCACTAAAGAACCAGATGCCAGAGATGGGATTACACCAGTCTTTGCAACGCTAACAGGGATTGTGTTCGAGACGTGACATTCAAAGCAACGATTGCCAATGACTTAGATTATGCGCATTACAGGCTCTGCGTAGAAGACTGCAGTTGAAACTGGCATGGGAATTTAATTTACTTACTCGTAATTACAAAACAAATTACGCCCTCAATTTCTGTTACGATTTCACTAAAGCCGCAACATTTCCTATAATTTCAACATCCTTACCATGTACGTAAACACATCTGTCGAGACAAGTTTATTTGGTAAATATTTTATCACTGAAAAAGTAATTGAACAAGGAATGTGTTGTCGACGTACTTTCTACTCATATCTAACAATGGAGACCAATTCGGCTCGTATTGACAAGCACGCTCTATACAAATATCTAACGGTTGTGTTTGTGTGTTTTACAAAAGGTTTTGCAATTTTTCAAACTATTTCCAATATGCGCATTTGTTTCGCGAATGGGAAGCAAAAAATATTGATCCCGTTCCGTTTTACGAAAGGACTAATTGAATTAAACAGTTGAGTCGGTAGTGTGGTAAGAGGAACGTAATACAATTAGGTAGATGAAACAATACATTTGAATTTCAATTAGAACGCAGATCTTGGTAAATTGGTTTAATTGAACATAAATATGAAGAACCAGCGTGCGCACCACTCTATATCAGAACCAAATGTTTTCACGTGCTCTCGGGCACAGCGAAACAAAGTGGTAGCGTCTCTACATCTTGAAACATACAGCCTGAGCTTGCAATTTGATTATTGCAAAAAGTCTGTTATATTATTGGAACTGCTTTAAGCTATAAATCACAGTTCTGGTGTCAAAACTTACTTTCTTCACAGGTGTTTTGTTCTTACAAAGCAGAGTCATTCTTTAATTACAACAGAACTCTTAGAATTCCCCTGCATTATTATGTATCGACGTCCAAAATCAGCCCGACGTGATCACTGAGCAATGAACGTAATGAGACCGATTTTATAATATACTAAGTGGCCTAAATCACAAGTTGTTATTTTGACAGAAAGCACAGCACGTTTATACCTTAACCGTAACGCCCATCAAATGTCAATCGTGGTTTTCAAATGATCCTTTAAGTGTGTTTTCCAATGAAGTTTTTAAAACTTGTATTTTCTTACGATTGCACGTTGTCCTTGACGTGATCCCACGTGGTAAGAAGCTCGCCGGACGACATCATAGTTACTCACCACCCTGGGCTTTCATAGCGAACTTGGCTTCGGACATGAATTAAATTAATAGTTTCTGTTCCATTTTAGCTGATGATTTTGAGAAAAGTTTCTTATTTTCAGTATCACACACGCTCGAATACAGACCAACTTGTTATCCGAGTTAACTGTTGATGAACCCAAAGATTTAAGTTAAAAATTTGAGTTCAAAATTGAATTTATGATATGAAAGGGCTATCAAGTCCGAACATACTGTATTGTCATTAGCGTAAACCATAATGCGCAGGTATTTGCGTGCAAAATCGAACACTGCCTCTATACATGCAAAGGTAATACGTAAAACATCAAAAATAAGTTGAAACGCCGGTGCGACAACAAATGACGTAACAAAGGTGTATATAAGTTGAAAGCAGCACCAATAAAGGTGTGCATTTTACGTGACCTGGTGACGTTAATCTTGTAGTGATGCTCGATGGCATTTTTTGTGAAGCCGATTCTCGCACCCAATTTCTGGTGATGAATGATGTAAACAAGAATCGCATGACCTTGAACCCATACTATGGATGTAGCAGGTTCATCGCCTTAAACCTTTCGAAAAGTCAAGCTAAAGCAAGATCAATAATAGTCGAGGAAATTATGAACCAATGAATTAAGTACAGTATTTTAGAGAAAAACGAATGATGAGTAGAAAACTAGGCAGTTGACATTTGCTCCGTGCAAAACTTCAATTGACAAATTACAAAAAACATAAACATGTATCTCGAACACAAATTCGCCGATATATTCCAAACATCAACTAACTTTAAGAGCTCATTCAATTACCGTAATTAGATTACACTTCCTGAATTAGTCATGAGAACAGGACCACTACGTAACTTTTCAGACAGTTGCATAAAATTACGTCATTTATTGACTCAAGCTGTTTCTTGCAGAATCCAGTTGTAGCTCGGATTTGTCATCAAAGAGCCTGAAAAAAGCGACAAGTCTAAAACAAATATAAACTATGAACTGTTCAATCAATTTTAAATGCATTGGCGATACTGTCAGACAAAACAGCAATAAAATTAGCACAAGAAATACGCCAACTGTGCACGCGTTTAAAACAAACCTAAGTTTACGTAAAGGATGAGATTTGTTGTTAAGCTGATTTGGTCTTAACTGTGATTACGCGTTCTTAATACATATTGACTACCACCTTAGTGTTATCCGGCATACTCATCGCACTGACATTTTTAACCGTGACGAAAACGAATAATTGCCGAGGATTAGGCCTACCTGGTTCATTGGTCAAACCGTACGGTAATTCAGCAATTAGGTGAAAGAAAAATTAGCTTTCTTTTAAACAAACAGTGGGCCACTGTATGTGAGAATTAGACACATTTTGAATAACTTAATGACTTAAACTACGTTCACACTAGAAGTTACCGGGGGCGGATCCAGGATTTTGAGTTGGGGGGGGCAGGACCCAGCAATAACCAGAATTTCGCCACATGCGCACGCCCAGCCTAATATGTAGGGATGCAGGGGTCTCGAAATTTTGGGTTTGTGGACCTTATTACTAAAAAAACCCGGTAAATTGGGTTTGTTCAAGGCCTATGCATTGTGCATTCGCCCCCCCCCCAAGCCCCCCTGGGTGCGAACATATGCTAGTCAGCAATTCGCACCCCGAACTGCCAAATGGTATCTGGGAGAATTTTAGGGGGGGGGGGGCGTGGCCCTTGCCCCCCTAAATCTGCCACTGGTTACCCTATATTCTATTCGACTGAATATTATAATCTTCCCATTGAGTAGTTAGTTCACTCCATTGCGCATTTAAAGAGTTTTGTGGGAAGATCGGCTAACAGTATTTATGTCGTTTACCTCAAAAACGGTGATTTTGAAATAATTGTTCTAAAATCTTCAGCGTTCATCACTGTATATACTATGCGACACTATTCAGCAGTAGAAGTTTTCACCCTTCCTGTGTAACACCCATTGTTATTTCAACGGGAATCATTTATTGAATTCAAAACAGTCTATATAAAGCACAAGAAGCATTCACGCGCAATTGTTATTCATACTGTTACTACAAATATAAAGCTCTGCCGTGCATCGATGCCCTTTCCACACGACCTTATGGAGGGAGGTTGGTGAAACAAGAACGACAGGTTTCACACACACATGCAATTTCCTGAATGATCTTCTCTTCTCTTGAGGTAGAAATCCGTTTGAATATTTAAAACGATGTTCTCTTCAACTCACTACTCAAAACACGATCGATCATATAAAACAAATGTCAAACCTCTCAATGCATTCATGGAAAATGATATCCATACCCAAACATATCGTTCAGGGCATCGGGAAGTCAATTGAGAGTCAAAAGTCAAAAAAAAAAGAAAAAACAAAAACAAAAAAACCCCGGACAATCGCCGCACAAATGAAAAAGTTCGTATTGATTCTACGTTTCGTCTATTCATTAGACATCATGAGGTTCTAAACAATAAGACATTAAGTGTCGACATACCAGTCAGGTTACATGCATGAAGTGAAATGAGTTTACAGTGTAGCAACAATGAACTATTTTCTATTTTCTGTCATTTTTGCTACACGTATAGGCCTACACTCATTTCACTTCATGGATGTAACCCGACTGGTATGTCCGTCGACACTTAAGGTCTTATTGTTTATAACCCGATGATGTCTAATAAATAGGCGAAACGTCAAATCAATGTGAACTTTTTCATTTGTGCGGCGATTGTATGTTTTTTGATCCTATTATGGCCAAAAACTGATGTAATTAAAAGTCATCAACTCAGGATTGGACAATCTTTCTAAACTCGGATCTCACATAATACCAATCGCTGGAGTGATTTTCTTTTTGACTAGTGAGCACCAATTGCTGCAGTAGAAAGGGATTTTTATAGCCGTTTATGAGAGTTCATCAATCCCTTTCATGTTTATACCGTACCGTCACTAGAACTGTAAGTGGAAAGTGCCGTGGTAGGAAAAAAATTCCTCAAGAGTTTTAATTCAATCGAAACGAAACTAATTCCGACAGTCGCAGCTAGTCCAAGGATGCAGAAAGCAATGCAGGACAAGTAAACATACATGCACCATCAAATCTACATTGCGCTCGGTAATAGCACTTTAAAACGCCTATTAATTAGACTCACTCACCTTGTTAAAAACAATTCAATAACAAATCGCAATTTGATGACCAATAAACATAATTACGCGTCTGCGCGAAATGGACGATGCTCATTCGTAAAGTTTCGAAGCACTGGAGCGGTTTACGAGCACAGAAAAATCGCAAACAAGAGGGTTGGATATTGTATACCGAAGATAATATAAGAGAGGTGTTTGTCAATTTTTGCTTCATTAATACGTCTGCTACACGTATAATAACGGTGCTGTTCTTGCTACTGCTGCTGCTGCTGTTGCTGTAGCTGCTGCTGCTGTTGCTGTAGCTGCTGCTGCTGTTTCTGCTGTTCTTCCACCTACAAACTGTGTGGGCAGTGCAAGAGGGATGTTTGTCAAAACGTGCATAATACTAGTGCTGCCGCTGTTGGTGATGCTGCAGCGACTCCTCCACCTGCAAGCTATATGGGTAGTGTACTATTTTCATCACTGACAACAGACGCACCATTCATCAGTTGCTCAATAAGACAACAACTCTATATAATGAGCTTGTCATTTGCTAAGTGACAAGATACTTGACATCCTCGGGGTAATAAGTCACGTATAATGGAATGTGAAGATGTGTTCATTTTGAAATATTCAGCGTCAAGCTATTGGCGGCTTACAGCTAAAAGTAATGATATAGGATTGAGTATAAGTACACTTTCGATATTACATCAATATTTTACAAACTTTGGTTTGCACAAATACTGAAAATCAATAGTAAACATATGAGTTCGCATTTTGTTTTCTCAGTTTCTATGTCGTCAACAAATTCATACATGGAAAAATCATGTCGAAAGATTCTCAGCTACACGGCACAATACGGGAAACTTTGTGACAAAATTTGTCTGATTTCTCATCCTGATGACGAATAGCAATACCTGAAAACAACCAAGTTTCGACTACATGTTAATCCTACGCTGACAGTACGTTCGCATAAGAGGACACACTGTTTACCTACCTCAAAATGTTTTACCGGTAAGTGATGATCATACGGCGAATCACGTGCTTCTACGAGTGTATAATGAAGTCATTCAGTGGGAAGAGTTTTAAACTTTGATGTCAGTCGTCTGGTGCACATTAGGCCTACTTATCTCAGCTTTGTCATAATTACCGTTTAAACAGGGGAACACCCCGTAAATCAATTTGAACTATTTATATCAATTTTAACATGAATGTAGTTTCAGTATTTAACATCCCCGTAATGGCCTCATGCCGAACGCCACCGGATCTCTACAGAAGAAAATTACACCATGGAAGAGTTGCAGGAATTCAAAAGCGTTGTTCTGCAAAACAACAATGTGTATCACCGTGTTAATGCAACAAATAATCGTAATTATCAAGACTTTTGTTGCTATTATCTTCATCCTGAATAGCAATACTATTCTTACTATCATTAACAATACAATTAATGAGTAATAAAGATAACATTATCATATTATGAACGTTTATTTTACGGCATTTTCTGCTTACCAATATTATCGAGACGTACAGACAGACAACAGGGCCTCGTTGCTAATATTGATGGGATTCTCAGTATTTCGCCAGTGTCCGCATTGTATGCGACTACTACTGCACAGAGATATTCACGTTTATAGCCATAACGTTCACCTACAACCATGTTTATTTTATGAACTTCGCCAATACGCAATCCCGCTACGAAACTACCGGGTGCACCAAACAATCAACAGATCAACCCATAATTCCTTCCGAAATACGAACCCTCCCTGGGTCAAAAAAAGGAAAAAAAACAAAAAGAAACAAACGAAAAACTAACTTTGATTGAGAAAACTTATCGTTATGAATCTGGTCTCGTCTTTTTATTCATGAGCCATGTTCAGCGCATAAAGTAACCCAAGCCACCATATATAGCGGGCTTCATGCAATAACGAGCTGCCATTTCTTACCAAGCTCGGAAAACACTTAACATAGCAATTTGAGGCCGTCTTTAAAGCGGTGAACGATCTCAATCGGAACTTGTCTTTTTATAGAAGACGGATTTATAACATGTCGCTGTAGTCTCGTCGGTGAATTTCTGAATCATTCACAGTACATTTTTTAGAATCTTTGGATTTAGAACACACTCAGTTTTATCTTTTAACCGACAGGAACCTGTTTCTAGAATACCATTAGTACTACACGAAAGAGCAACGCGGATGACGCAATTGATCGCTTCACAGCTAAACATAACTGAAATAATGTGGGAAAGTTGGTCACTGAAGGCAGTAGGTAACGAACTAAGAACGTACACCTTGGTTTCAGCCAACAGGTGGCCTGGACGACAGAGACCTCACAAACAGAAGAAATGCCAAAGCGCATTTTTGTTTCAAAATGTGTTAGTAATTCTCATCATGAATAATTTCAATTATTGATTATGTATTGATATTCTTAAAACTTCATAGCATATTTAGTTGAAGCTGTCACACCACAAAAAAACCTTTCAGATTCGAAACTCACTGCATTTTTGCTTTTTGCACCGTGTTCGTTGATATCCATATTTTCAGTAATTTCAGTCCCGCCACCCCCGTCGTCAATAATTTCGGGTTTGGCCCCCAGTTGAATACTGTGCTTCTCCACAGGACGAATATCCAATCAAACATTCAAATATGAAATTATGACTTGAATAGCATGTGCAGTGGAAGGGAATGTTCTGACAGTGAGAAGTGTGCGATGCCGTCGTCACTACGTCAGTTTTGATTCACCCTGTTTTGAGATTGCCATGAAACTCAGTGATCTAACTCGATTTACGAATGCATTGAATGGGAAACTCATCTTCGAGTATTAAAAGTTTAAATTTTGTACTCTTCTTCGCCCACGCTTTGCTCGCAGAAATCATGTGGTTTCGCGTCGCTTGCTATTAGTATAGTACATCACGAGTCTGACGAAGTAGCTGTCTGTACGCGCTCAATAATTCTTGACACTTAACGAAACAAAATGACTGGAAAACCTAGGTTAACAGATGTCTGTAAAATGGACTAAAGAAAGGAAACGATCGCAGCATACATTAAGTTTCTATCTGGTCCTCCACTCAAGAACGAGCGCTTAGAAGATAATCGTAATCAGTTCCACTAAGAGTCGCCCTCTTCACTATATCGTGCTTCAACACTAAAAATGTCAAACATGTTCGATTACAACAACCAACTAACCGAAAAATCAACAGAGACGAAGAAGAAAGGAAATTATGCACGGTTTGTCTGATTTCAATATATTTGCTCTTCATGTTAAATTTGGTTTCTTATGTTCAAAATTGGATAATTGGTTTTAACTTCCTTGCTCGTCAGCCATCACTAGTCTCCTTCAAAATACAAGAAAGCAATCGTTCCGTCGAAGATTGGGACCGTCTTGTTGCGAAAAAGTCCAACTCGTCAAATAAATTGATGTAAACAAATATGTGCATTAGAAAAAACAATACTTACCGATTTTCACTTCACCTCGTTTGGATTCCGACCACCTTAACCACGTGAGACCAAAAAGTATAAAGATTGTTATGCTTTTCCTTGATTTTTGCATTTTTGCTGTAAATATAACAGACTTAGGCCCTTTCCTCTCAGCACAGCTGTTTTATGATAGACGAGTTAATACTACTCCTTTCATCAGCTTAATCCAACTTTCCTTTCACAAAAATACAACTCACGTAGTCCTATACTGGAAAACGTCGAAGTCAAAATTTCAAACGCTTTCGAAAGCTAACGTAACCGCGTCTCTGTTTTGCATGTTTCCACGATAGCATAAATATGTGCGATTAAAGAAAAAAAAAAAACATCCACTGCTTTTCGATGCTGGTTATGAATAATATGCTCGGTAGGCAACCCATTGAGTATACGCTGGCTCAATGAATGTCGACAGCTCCGTCGGACGAGTCCATTCGTAGGGGAGAAAATGTTAATTGATGCCCGAGCGCAAATTCTCATAATGGAAAGTGCTGCGCGCGGTTGCATGGAACTAAGTTCCCTAAATCTACTGCGAATTTGTGGACTTGTGAAAACACCGATTGTTCTTTCTTATGCTGTTTTAGTTTCATTACTAAGTCACTTTTTGGCTTTGATACAAATCGAGAGTGAACTCGACGTTGAATTCTCAAAATTATCGAAAGTAAATAGGGATTTTTCACGCAACGCCCCTAATTTAAGGACTAATTCTTATTTATTTTCATTGAATTCAGGGCTCAGTTTCTAGTTATATTATTAGAAAATATCAATTAGTCCCTCGGCTCGTTTAACAAAGAGTTTGATAAATTGGTTCGCACTTTTGCACTGACCCAGCAAACTTCATGTACTGTACTCTTTAGTGAACTAGTTACCGGTAATGACTACGGAAGAGGGAATCAGGCGGTCGTCACAACACGCATATAGTTTGGTCATTTTTAAAATCTTTCCAATTTACAAATCCATGGTAGCCAGCATTACTCTCGCATGAAAGTTCTCAGTTGATCTGTCAGGTCTATTCTTATGAACACAGTACTTTTCTAACAGCAGCCGAGGCGAGCTTAATTCTTTCATCACGCACAATAAATATTCATCACTGTTCGTGAGAAAGAACGTGGCTCACGGGATTAGAATTCTGTTCTTAAAACAGAATTGCGATGAATGAGGAAAATACTGCCCGGGAGAAAATAGTCTTGTTCATGGTGAACACTTTTAGTGAGAGTTGACTGTAACCGTTTAAACGGATGCAATTATTTCGTTTGTCCATTATACCCCATGTGTGCCACTGTTAGAACTCTATGGTTTAGTTAAATTCCGCGTGCACTGCGCTGGTGTTAAGTTTTTAATAAATGCCCAGCACTTGCGCAAGTTTGTTCTTGCCTTTGCATTGTACAACGGTGTGTATTTTGATTTTTATTTCAAATGACACTTTATTTAATCTAAAAATGGTAATTTGCATTAACTTTTTGTCATTTCGGCTTCCTTCACAAGACTCTAGCCAGGTCAATTATTTATGTTTACATCTGGCAAACTTGGAACCAAATTCCTCTAATCGTTCCTTTTCGACATCACCACTAAAATGTATCTGCTGCTCATCCGTGAGAAAATGATACTTGGCCTTGGTTATTTACCCTTGGTAGACCGACCAATGATTAATTTCTCACATTTTGCGCACTTTGGCTAACTTGTTGCTTTAATACGGCGTCCGATTGTAAAATTTGAAGTAGTCTACCTCAAATTTCTTAATCGAGGACTCCACATTAAAACAACTGGTAAACCCAAATGTAAACATTAGGTGAGAGGTGAGACTTAAATCAAACGGCAATTTTGAATTTATTAAAGAAGAAACTCCATGTCATTGTTTCCATCAACTAAAAATTATTTCGCAATGCCCACGACATAACATAATTGTCATATAGTGAAATCGCAAGCTTGGGAATGGCTTTGAGAAGGTCAACCAGCGCAACGAAGTAGGTGACTCGTTTTTTCTTATTACGTAGAAAACACGATGGGTATCAAAATAAAACATAAAAACGGTGTAACTTTTTGCTTGGAAGCCATGAAAACACTTCAATTTGAAGTATTCAAAATCCAGACAAATGCGTTTATTTCCGCTGTCGTAAGAAAATTTATTTAGTAAACAGGGAAAAAAAAATAAAGACGTTAAAACTTAACACTGACATCGTACAACTATTTTTACAAGAATGTCAATTACATGTAGATGTCGATTTTCAGTGAACCATATAAATTTCACATTTTTTCCAGAGGAAACTCTGCTGAGGCGGTTGTAACGGAAACTTTAATCAAGAGGTAGCCACCCTTTTGCAAATTTGTAGTAGGGCAAAGTTGAAAACGCAAAATACGAACATTAAAGAAACATTCAGTTGTAAATTAAAACTGTGTCTACTAGAACCCTCTTAAAAGACATAGTTCCACGTGACTTCAACAGTTATTATGGAGTTACAACATGTTACAAACAAGCCATAACTACAAAAAATTGTGATGTGTGCTGTACGTACAGGGATATCCTGACGAACTCCGTACGCAAAAAATCCATTCAAAAATCCTGCACGATCTGGCTTACGTGTTAGATTTACTGCGAAGTCGGAAGCGAGATTCATTCAGAAACGCTTGAATAATGAGGGCGACTCTTCGACTGTGCTAAGTGTGCTTGACAGGGACTAAAGGTTGGGTAAACATACATGCATATGAAACAACAAACACGTTATCTTGAATAATTAGGTAAAATTGGTAAACCTTAAGGTTTTTCAGACTATTGGAGAAACTACTGAAAATAAACGTTTCGACTGGGAAAACCGAGACGCCTTTATTTAGTGAAGTCAGGGGCGAAGGCGAAGATTCTGGGTGAAGACCGACGGCTGTTTAAGTAGGATAAATTCATCCATTGTTGACGGTGGGAGTGACAAGCAAACTTTTATCAAATAGAAAATTAAATCCTGAAATCAGCAAACAATTGAAATTTAATAAATAGATTTCCAATTGTTCACCGAAATCTCCGCCGACTTTTGCCGACTTAGCTAATGAACAGTGAGCAACGACCCAGTTCACAGACAACTGCTGGCAAAATAACTTCAGACAGAATAGTCTATATATGTGTGCATATAGTATGGTTAAAATGCTAACGAGATTTTAAATAGAATAAGGCAGAATTTTGATTACGTTAGATGTGTCAGTACAGGCTAGCTACCATTGGAACCACGACGGAGAACACAGCTCTGCCGAGTTGAGCATTTAGTTGCCACAGATCTTGAATAGTTGAAATTCATGGCAAAAAGAAATAAGAAAATTATTACGCCAAGCTCCTAACTACTCCAGAATAGTTCCCCATCGCAGGCATTCAGCTAATGAACTACGGTTTACTACTAACACTTCTCCCTGCTAAGCGCCACCTTTTGTCCAGTTGCGTTTTCGTACGACTAATCGCGGGTTTACAGTGTATACAACTCTGAATATTGCTTGTACACTGTTTCACGTCAACACGTTTTGTCTAATAATTGAAATTTAAAGCCATTTTTGCAAGTGTCGTTTCGCGTGATTCGTGTCAACTCTCGCTATACTTGTTCATCGGCCAACAAGACCGGTGTCGGTCTGTGGCCAAGTGAACTTAAAAGCGTGCTGTCTAAATTGTGATCCCGGTTTCACGCTAAGGCGATGAAGAAAAAGCACTAACATATCTAGAAAGACTTTTTTATTCTAATTTATTACCAGACGGAGTGGTTGGGTATTTTGCAGCCAAATTCTATACCAAAAGGAACCTTTCTGATGTATTCCTTACGAAATTAAGAGTTCAATTAAACTCTACAAAAGGGTACATTTACAATATCATTCTGCACGAAAGTTTCGTAATGTATTTGACTTGCGTTCCATGTGTTGCAAGACTTTGTACAGTCCAAGTAGTTGTTTGTCTAATTTTTATTAAACAAACTTTTAGAAAAGCTTCGCAGAAACTAAAAAAAATGATGTAATTCCCTCTGGGATTTGCCAAATTCTTGGTCTTGTTGAAATGGCTAATGCAAATCGCCATTTCTCGCAGTTTTCTGCCAGACACCTACCGAAACCAACTTGAAGGGCGGCGTTAATTTTCCAGAGACTACTGTTACTCGTTGAATTCAACTCCGCGGCAGAGTTTGGCGGCTGTTGCGGAGCTAATAGTTTCGATTCCGCCTCATTGCTACTTTTCCCGCCAAGAATATTCCCTTAATTTTAGCAACAACGGTTCGTCCCGGAAAATAGTATGTGAATTAGCGTTTTCGCGCCATATTGCGTCACCGCGAGAACACAGAACAACGAACGCAAGGCCGAAAGTTCTATAAAGTAGGGCTCTGAATAGACCATATAAGCAGTCTTGCGATGACGAGGACGAATGTAAAATGTCAGTGAAGCTAACTGTTCATAGCATTTGACAATTTATGGCATTGGCGTGCTCAGGGTGACTTTTAAAACATATAGCAGCAACCAAATTCACACGTGTTACGGTTCATGGCAAACGTTAAGCCCAGTTACAATTCATTAGTAATTGTGCAGCCTTGAGGTGCAATAAAATTGCTGACTTTGTTTAATAAACATTCAGCCGTCAACATCCTGCATCATGTTTTAATTCACGAAAGTGTGTCGTGCATTGGAAGAGACAAAGGGGATTTCATCGAATATATTGGAAACAAGCGACTTCCCACAAGCCACAGGACATTTTACAAGTTTTCTATCCTGTTTCATCACATGCACCAGTTCCCTGGCCTGTTTCCAATCTAATGAAGGTTTGAATATATCCTGAAGAGCGTGCTAGATATCCATCTACTTTGCACACGTGACCTCATCCAATTCCCGAAGAACACCCTGCTAATTTGGCGGGGTGTTCAATTCAATGACCACACCAACCTGAAGTGAGCCAGCGCGATAAATACCTAACATGATTAAAATAAACCCACATCAAGGGAGTTTGTGTGAAAACGCGATGACTCTCATGAAGTGCATCCGTACTATCCGTACTCCGATAACCCATCTCTGCAAGAGTCGTAACCCGTTTTGCGCTGTAGTCTTTTTAACCAAATAGACCTACATGTAAATGAAACGCAAGTTTCTCATTCTGTATAGTTCTGCAGCAATAATATACCCGCTTATAGAGTCGTTTGCCCATAAAATGAATCCGTGAATCTATCTGAAACTGATGACCCATGCATCTGACCAGCACACCCAGCATCTGACACGTACACGTAGGCAACGTACCTCTCTAGGACCCAGCCGCAAACTTCATAGAACTGTCTTTATGGTGAGATTCATGCAGAACCTGGTGACTTAACGAGACAATCATCAAATGGCGTGGGATCTTCAGAGAGTAAGTTCAGAATTTTTTTGATGAAAGTGCTTAAATCCAGACATTAATTATGACATTGATCCATTCAATTTAAACCCAAGTCGTTGTAAAAAAAATGCGAGCTCTAGGTAACGGCTATGAAGTGCCTTCCACTTCACCAAACCATTGCAAATGAGTCTGATATATAATATGAATGGAATACTTCACATTTAGTCACGAATATGCCATTCCTCCGTCACTGTGGAACACATTTATAGTGCGAGAATGTGGACCTGTACATGTATCTGTCGAATCGATCCTCAGAGTCCTACCTGTCATTCTTGCAAATACATGTACATACATACCACGCAAATGGTGCGAATTCACTTGTTTGACGGAAGTACTGACAAGAATATCAGAACATGTTTCATATTTATGCGGGAACAGCCATGAGATTTTGAGACAAAACGTAACCTAAATTTAAGCGACACCTACTGCATGAACAAAACTTGTGATGGACCAATAGAAGGCGCACTACGCGCTACATCGCATTTCCCAACCCGCAAATATGGATGCTTCTTACCAAATGTGATTACAATATGCCCTGAAGATTATTAAACCTTAAATCGTCATTGAAAATTGAACGTTTTTATTGTTTGAATGTCAAAAAATTGTTTAACTGCAACGGAAGAAAAGGGAAATAACGTGTTTTGCAATTGCTGCTCCTTTGTTGATATGGTTCAACCTGTGTTGTGTAACCTGGCGGACGAACACAACTTGAGTACACAACCACGTGTCAGTGGGATCTAAAAACACCCAAAGAATGCAGTGAATGAGGAGCGCGTCATGGAATGTCGTTCATTAAAAATAATATACCAGCTACATGTATGTCTATGCTCACATCGAGTTCTTTAAACATTTGTTCGGGTACAGAAAGTTCTCGACACATCCCGTGACTTCCGAAAACTTGCCATTTCCAATTTTTAAAATGGTATCAAATGTTGTTTGAAAATCATCCAGTCAATCAGTGAATTGCAGTCAGAGTTGTTAGTTCAATTAATGTTGAAGTAACGTCGTCGGTGCTAATTGAAGACCCGGCGCTTATTTGACAATGTTTGTAGCCACACGACATTGCTATATCCTGTACACACCAAAACATGTGGGTTCAATTGGTCTGAAGACATGCGTGGATTGCAAATTGAATTCAATGGGACGGTCCTTCGCCACACGGTGACACTTGAATCTCGCGGTACTTACCCACAATGCTGGAGCATCCCCCAAACACTTCTCTAGCTTCACGAGTTTTGCGCCATTGGAGTGTCGCTTGTTCTTTGTTAGAGCCTTGCTTTTTTCAACTAATTCACGACTTCATTAACTGTAGCCAACCTTCCAATGGGCGCGAAGTTCTACTGTTCGGGCCCGTTCCTACAAAACTGACTTAGCTAAGACAAATCTTAAATTTCAGTAAATTTTGAAATAAAAGTTAAATTTGTCTCAAAAGCAATTCAAGAAAGAGATCTTAAGTTTGATTTAAGTGTTTGATAGAAGTTTTGTTTTAATTTTGACTAACTTACTGAATGTGGAAGTTTCAAGGTTTGGAAGGTAAGAAAAATCTTAAACTTAAGTAAAAAAGAAACTTAAATCAGTTGCCCCTGTTCTATAGGCTGTAACTACCACGGCAGAAAACTGAATAAACGAGTATCCATGGATGCAATATTTTACGACACTATAACCAGCCCGACTTTCCTCAGTGAAACAAGGTCAATGTAACAACACATTTTTCAGCCTCCAGGACAAAAGAAATTTCACCAGTGAATTTCACAGATTCGTCGTGTTTCTAGGTGCTCAAATCATGACCACGCATTAAAAAAATTTAAAATAGTATTTGGCAAATTGTAATTATGCAAACACTGTCAGGGTTTCACCGACTCGTTCAAAACCACGGTACATAAACAATTTTGGAATCGCTATTGATCAGTCATGAAAAACCTGTGTTGAATGAGCAGCTCACGGGTGTGTATCGCACGCTGGCTCTGTTTCGATACGGTTGCGGGCTTCCTACCGTGTGTTGCATTCACACTCTCTGCCTGTATGTCCCTCTTCCCACTGTCACGTGTATTCCACTGTTTATTTCGTTATGCATATGTTCATTCCACTTATTGCCTGATGATGTGACGTGCACTCACGAAATATAGCTAGTGTTTTAATTTGTTTGTTTGTTATGTCTCTCGGTGTTTTATTTCATACCTGCACACCTGAAGAAAGGAGACTGTTCCGAAATTACGAACGTACCAGTACCAAGCTCGGTAACAAAAAGTCTAGTCGTGTCTTTAACGAAGATTTTTCGGTACGAAAAACAAAAGAAATATTCTCGTAAAAATAGTATACAGAGTACGCTACACTACGTTTGGACAACACACGTGGTTACAGAGAATAAGAAGCAGTTTTCTCACCATTTTCTGCTTTAACAATTTTACTGCTTTGAAAAAATCCAGTCTACCAATAATACAGGGTGGCACGCGACTTCAGCATCGCTTCTGGCGAATTGTTTCTGTATCTTTGTTAGCACTCGTGGCTAGGCCGGGTGAAGTCAAATTGATGTTGTTTGCGAAATGAAAAACGGATGGTAAAGTGTTTTGTGGGTGAAACGTTTTATATTGGCTCCCTGGCCAATTTAGCAATTAGGTATTAGGCGGGAGGATATATTTTGCGAAGAAATCAAAGTAGATGTGTAAAAAAATAATTTTATGCATCCTCAAAATGCAGCTTGTGTTTACTCATGTCCATCTATGACCAAGTCCTGAGAAGAAATATTTCTAAAAATGCAATACTTCGAATAGACATAGGCCTAAATGAACAGTGCACAGTGTATGGGGATACAACTGTTTTTCTCAACTTGTATGACATAACTGTAAAAGTCCCCCAAAATGACTTAAGGTTCGAGTCAAAAATTTTGACTTACAGTTACTGAAAAAGTCTTTGTCATTTCTTTTTAGCACAATACAGTTTAGAAACAATCTAAATTGTCTGAGCAATTAGCAACCCTGGGTATATTTTTATAGACGTTGCACTTTTGCTGAGGTAGAATTGTGTGTAGTGTAAGACGAAATTTTCTGACTTGAATCTTAACCCACTTTTCGTGAAACAATCCCCGAAGACTGGTCTATTCATTTGTATGTATGTTCATTGGATTTCGATTCCATATCAAATCGCCTGTGGTCTATTAGACGAAATCGTGTTAAGCGAATTCTGGCACATATGGGACTTTTTCACTATGCTAATGTAATCAAAGAGTTGGCAGGTCGCAGACGTATTTGCGCACGGTTATACAGATACCGATACTTGTAGGTATGTCTTCGTCTGTGAATGTACTATATAACAGACTTAAGCCAGGGGCTAGTTAAAGATTCACTGCACTTTAGCAACGAGGAAACAGGGAGACTGTGGAGTCATGAAATAAAAGCGGTGATGCTTTAAATATACCGGTCAATCTGAGCCGGATCTCAAGCTGCAGATGGCAAAAAACAAAAATCATCTGCTTCAAAGTACAACTAATGGATTGTCGACAGTGAAACGGGCAACTACGCAGACAAATCTTAATGATTAGAAATATTTCTATTCTCTAAAAACTCAAATTTTTCTAAAGTGCTTTAAACAAAGGTCAGATGTCATTTTATTCCCACACGTGTAGGCTTTGGACACACGCCTCGAAATTTCAAAGCTATCATAGAGATGTTTGTAACGTTTTAATTAAACTTACCAAAAAGTTCATCAGAGATGGGTTTCTCAGAGCACTCGGTGGATTAGGTACCATAAATTAATGAACGCCAGAGAGCCAACAGAAGCAGGCTCTCCGAAAGGTAGCCTCAAATACTCGCTGGATCAATCATTTTGTTAGGGTGCAATATGCGCACACAATATCACGTGGTATGAAAGGCACGTGCAAATAAACTGATTAAGAAAGACAACAATGCATAGTCAACAGAACTGCTGGAAAGAAACTTCGTGGCCCCTATTTTGAAAGCTCTCTTGGAGTTAAATATTGAGCCAGTATAAATACACGAGTCCACGGTTCCTAATTGGGCATGCGAAGCGCATGTACACTATCGTGGTAAAGAACTAGGTAGAGTAAACAAAAACAGCACTTATTTACTTTCACGGAGGTCGACATTTTTGTTTTCAGACCCCAAAATTGTGATAATGACGAGGCGTTACCATAGCACCAGTCAATATAGGGATTTATTGACTCCGAATTATATACCGGTATGTATAATTTCATAATCTGTCCACATCATATAAAAATTCGATTTTTACATCGTGCTCTATGGGAAACCGGGAGTAAAATGCCGATCAACACTTTTCTAAAAATAGCGATTAAAAGGCAAAAACAGAGCAATCAGCTACCATTCAGACACTGTTTAAAGTAAATAACGCACAGTACATAACACAGATAATGAGAGCAGCTGGAATATCTTTCCACCTGGGAACTGTGAGTTATTTTCCAAAAATGACTCTGTGCTCTGTTGACCCCGGCAAAGATGCATTGCAGATTGATAAAGTACGTTATCGAGAACACGTTATAGAATTCAATAATTTTGATTGCCTGCCCCAGATATTGATATTCGACGTCTAGATACAAACATACATACATACACTGCGTTGAGGAGAAAACGCTAAGTTAACACAGTTGTGTGACATAAAATTGCCCCACAAAATTTATTAAACAGAAACTGGAATGAGGAACCGACCGAAATAGGCCAAAGAAGATAACAATAAATGTACAGCAAGATTTCCTGGGGGTCCTAGTTGCTATGGCCACGATGATCAGCATGCCGTTTTCTATGGAACGCCGTTTGTCTTATCTTAGTGCGCGTCAAGTGGTCGCCACCTGGAGATAGTTGTAGATGGACCAATGGGCAAGGAGGTTACAAAAAGAATTTGAACAAACCAACAATTTTAGATTGTCAATCCCCTCTTCGTTTGGAAGTGAATGGATTTCTGAACACACCGCGCGACATATATTAACAAAGCAGGTGCCAAATAACAGGAATGTGTAAAGTCGACACACCAACAGGAATTTCATCTCGTTGAAGTCGCTAAGCGTCCGAAGAAGTCTTACCATGCACTCGCTGTACATAGTATAATGTGAGAGGAATTGTGGAGACGTTTTATTCACAGCTAGACTGACTAGACAAGGAAATGCACGTGGATTAGAGGCCTAAAACAGCAGCGCACAAGATAACAATACAGAGCTGCTCCACCACGACAAGTGTAACACTAACTAAATGCTTGAGGTGTTTACTAAAAGTGGAATGGAACACAATTTACACTGGCAGGTGAAACGCTTGGCGTTTAGGAGAACTCCAGATTGTTGAGGTGACAAAAATGCGCCTGGCTGCCCCTTGATTTAAAAAAAAAAACATGTTCCATGAAAATAAACATGTCCACATGAGATTTTCAATAGAATATTGTAAAAACATATCAAATCCATACTGGTACGGACTTGGATCTAGATGGAGCAAGAAAATCCGGAAATTTCCATATAAATATCTTGAATTTTTTCTGGACACGTCAATTTAGCTCGATTAAAACTTCCGTCCGTATTATGGATCGGAAATCAGCATTTCAAATCAGTGCAAGTGTAAACGTGTCGCTCATTGGTCAATGCTGAGTGGGCGGGAACGTGACTTTTTTGGTTACTCAATTGCGAGTCTACATGTTGTGTTATAGTCTGGTCATTGCCAAGTGACCAAACCAGAGCCTCTCCTTGGCCAAACATTGAGGGGGTGGGAACACTTAACGCGTCACAACGCGAAGAGTTGATGCGAGCTAAGGTGACACGGGTTAAGGGAACGTATACATGTAGATTGTATTGGACATTCACACGAACTTATCGCATACCCATACTACAAAACACCAGTTGAAAGGACAAAGTCAGTTTTAAGGCTGGAAAACACATTTTGATGGACATTTTAGATAAATGTAGGATAAACTTTTTATAGTTAGTAGCTTTGACCAAAACTCAATATGAAAGCCCGTTCGTGCATAAATTTAGTTGGCAATCCAAAAGGAGTCGTTCTAAGTTGTTATATGTAGGATGGTCGCCGACTGAAACTTTTTTGGACTAGTTTTAATAACTTACATGTACACTGTATGTGTAGACTTCATTTTGCCAAAAAAGAATTGTCTTGGGTGCTTAAAGATTTTCTGTAAATGGGAAATTTCTCGCAAAAAGGTGAGCGAATTCTTGAAGGCCTGGGTTTCCTAGCGCCTCCCACCTTCCGGCGGCCTATAGGAACATTTTCTTTGTAGTCCGGTCAAACAGCCATCCACTTTGTGTTTGATCATAAGTTGAGGAAGCAATAGATAATAGTCATTCGATTTGCTGTCACGTTTTATCAAAACTAGACGACACGCTTTTTGAAATTTAAGCATGGATGTGCCATTTTAACGTCCATCGCATGACGGTTTTTATAAGAGCAAGCGAGCAAAGCTCTGGTCAATTTAGGCCAGCGATATTGACATGTAGTCCCCAGCCAATTGAATAGATCTGTGTGTAATAGTGCTAAAAAAACGCAGGCACGCTAACCGTGCGTGACCTGCAACATAACCACGCTTTTTCTTGTCGGGGGGTAAGTTCCGCACAGCAAGTTTCTCGTAAGATAAGCGAGATCAGGGAAGACCAAGTATTCAGCGAGTAATCTAGAAACCTCAGAAGCCTTTAAAACTAGCAAAACGAAGTGAATGGTCGACGTGGCTGAAATGTTGAGTTCCGAACGAAGATTTCTCGTGAACGTCTCGTGTCATGTATTACGGAACGTAGCTAAGATCGGGTCACTTCCCTCCCTTCCTGAAAATAGAATTTATACCACAATATCAGCCTCGAATGGCCAATACAACCGTGTAATAACCCATTTAGTTATTAAACGGCGTTAGATAACACCGAGGCCGGTTTCGAACCCGTTCCACAACAGTTTCGAGTCGTCGACTTTACCACTGCAACACTCAACAGCTGACGTCATCGAACGTGAAAACAGAATACTTATGAGTGAGCACGCGCAATAATCGCATGTTCCACAAAGGGCATTACACCGACATTTATAGGCTATGAAAAGTAAAACGCATAATTTCCATAAAGACCATATTTTAATTCAGTTAAATTTCTCTCATTTTCTCTCACTTGTAAAACATCGATCTCCAATTTGAATGCGGGTATCGTGTCGGCGGGATCCTTTGACTCGGGCATTATACTCAGTAAGCAAATTGGTAACAGGCTGCTTTAGCAGACGATATTTTCGCGGTCGAAGCTTAGCGTGATAAAATGTGTAGTAAGCTAGACTAGTTGCTAAAACTTAATTTATGGATTCACTTCATTTCTATTTTGTTAAAATGTTTAATTGATTTTGAGAAAAAACATTATTTTGACAAAAATAACTCGGCTATTCTTAAAAGGTCACAACCTCTGACCCCGGACATAGAAGGTAGCTACAAAGCCAAGGTGAGTTGAGAAAGGTAGATTGATTCTTTATAATGTTTCTCACTCAGTATGTGGTATAAATAGATTATTACATGTTCTCAGTCGTTATCCCCCTTATCTAGAGCCCTCGTGGATTTTGTAGAATTATCACCAAAATCCAGTCGGGTTCTAGATTATGGGGGATAACGACTTCGCCATGTAATAATCTATAGGAATGATACAAAATCAGCCTCGAATGGCCAATACAACCGTTTAATAACCCAAGCCGGTTTCGAACCCGGTTCGCAAGAGTTTCGGGTCGTCGACTTTACCACTGCACCACTCAGCAGCTGACGACATCGAACGTGAAAATAGAATACTTATAAGTGAGCACGCGCAATAATCAAAAGTTCAGCAAAGGGCATTGTACTGACATTTATACGTTATGAAAAATAAGACGCAAAATTTCAATAAAAACGACATCTTTAATTCAGTCAATCTCTCATTTTCTCTCACTTGTAAATCATCGATCCCCAGTTTGAATGCGAGTAACATGTGGTCGGGATGCTTTGACTTGGACATTAAACTCAGTAACCAGTGGTAAACCTACTTTAGCAGACGATATTTTCACGGTCGAAGCTTAGCATGATAAGATTTGTAGCAAGCTAGAGTAGGTTCTTAAAATAAAATTTATTTTACAGATTCACTTTAGTTTTATTTTGTTTCAATTTTTACTTGGTTTTAAATAAAAACATTTTAACAAGAAAAACTCGGCTTTTCTTAAAGGTCACGACCTCCGACCCCGGGCCTCTGACATAGAAAGTAGTTACAAAGCCGAGGCGAGTCGAGAAAGGTAGATCGATTCATTGTAATGTTTCTCACTCAGTATGTGGTATAAATAGATTATTACATGTTCTCAGTCGTTATCCCCCTTATCTAGAGCCTTCGTGGGGTTTGGAGAAATCTCAAATAATTCTCCAAAATCCACTCGGGCTCTAGAATACGGGGGATAACGACTTCGCCATGTAATAATGTATATGTATTAAAAATGCCATGCCTAAAGTCAACGGAGCTAAACGAGAATAGACATATGTATTTTATATAGATACATGTATGTTTAAACTACATTGCTTTAAGTGCACAAAAAGCTGTTTCTTTTACAAAATTGATATGGTTAGAACAAAAATTGGCTGAAAATTATGCAGTGGCAATTTTTAAGTTTTTACATTTACCTCTGTATCTTCAGTGGTCTTCGACAGTTTTCCGTAAAATTTGGCAAACAATTTCTATTACGAACACGACAGCAGCTTTCCATTTCAGAATGGATTCGAGGTGTTCTGCGTCACTTAGTAGCCATTTTGCCGAGTTGTCTGTCTCTGTGTACGGCAAACGGCTCAAAGGATCGTTCTGGAAATTGCTAGACTACTGCGGAGTCCACAAGTGACATTTTCGTATTGGTGTCTGTATTCCTAAACCGCCTTGCAATAATTTTTGGATGTTAAACAATTAACTCGACAACAGATGGACGGATCGGACTATTTTAATGATACTAACAAACACCCCTAGAAGCATACCGTTAGTGCTACAGTGGTGGGCGCATTTCAACGCCCCGCGTTTTCCTCGTTTGCATTAGCAGATGATGCAAAACACGTTGAAAACGAGACGGCGGCCTACAAACCTTGTAAAACATACCTTGTGGCGACTAGGCTTCTACAAAACCTAACCGATGTCATGCAGTCGAAATACCGATCCAATAATTCCTTTACTGTCACCAATTTCCGTCACTATAATTTCCATTTTTCTAATTGATGAAAGATTAGGTCAAGTCCGGTTTAAAGAAACAAAAATCTATGATAAATCAACATGTACGCACACGGCAAGTATGCCAGTACTTTCCGCAAATTAGGGGCTGTCATTTAGGATCTAAGTGAAGTTAAAAGGTTTTGAAACGAGGCGGTCTTTGCTTCAAAATTTCCCCCATGAAACAACGCAGCAAAGAATAGCTCTGTTGATTATATCTTTGTGCTTATTAAGCTATGAATTTAAAGACATAGTTTCTTGTGATTTCAACATTTATTAGCCTAGGGTGTTAAAATTTGTTATGAAGAAGCCATCAATACCTACATGTTTCTACTTTTAAATTTGCAGATCAGTGTCTAAAGGGGATTTCTTGGAGTATAACACAACAGGAAAATCTTTTAATGCAACCATACCGCAAAGACTGTGCTATCTTAAAATGAAATTTGCCATACATAATTGTTATAGCTGCGATAAAATTTTCCTTTAACTGATACCTCGAACTAACAAACTGAGTGTCGTGGTTCGAACTGATGCCAAATTTTGTAATTCCAGGACGTACTTAACAAAAAAATCCATAAAAGTAATCCACAAACCTTAATTTTCTATGCAACACTGATGCGATGAGCAATAAAGATTTTGGTCCTGCGATGCTTCATAACATCAAGGTCGTTGTTTTATAATCAGGCTCTTGTGGTCTTTTACTTTGCTGAATTTGCAATTTTGATCTCTCAATTTCCGTTCGTGTAGTAAACAATCGCTTATTAATAGACTATTCAAACTTTCTTGCATACACTGAACTGTTTTTCCTCGATTAACGATAATTTTCACATAAATCTTTGTTTGTTGTGAAGTACATTTTTAGAACATTGTTATAACCCTATCCAATTTAAACAAAATAAAGTGTTATAAATGAGATACTATTATTATTGACTTGATTCCTACGTTTTAAAAAAACCCAAAAGTTGAACTTCTGTCTGTAGCAGGAGACACTGGCGTCTATTCTTAAACGGTGTCTTACCCCATTACACCCTACAACAGTCGTATACATCAATTGGACCGGACAGTACACACCATGGATTTTTGCACATTTTGAATTACCGGTGGCCACAGACTAAATGTATGACGTAAAATTTAGCTAAACCCATGTTTATTTTGCGTAATTAGCTCGAAATTTTGATTCTTCTTTCAATTTTGCCAATTTTCACATTTCCCGCCCAGTGACGTCAAGGGTTGAACACAAGAGATCAGTGACTAGCATTGAACAATGGCGGAGACCAGGGAATTTGAAAGTGACGATGATTATGAGCAAGAATTGAACGAATACTATGAAGAAACGTACGGGAATGGTGGCCAGGATGAGGAAATGGGGTTGCACGAAAGCGAGAACAAGTTTAATGTGCTTCCGGCTGCGTACTTTTCTACTTTGAGCCTTATGAACTGGATCCTCCCGGGAGAGAAGCCGCCTCGGGCTCGGCGAGTCAACCCAGTCATCCAACAGACGATCCTGAATTAAAAGCTGATGTTTCTGAATGATAAATATTGTCCTTTATTGAACCAGGCCTTCATCGTAACGTCTCCTGTGACTGGAGTCGAAACACGAGTCCTCAAAATGGGCCGGCAGAACACAGAGTGGCCCCGGACCGAATCGCTTGGTCCACGATGACGTCCCACACTCTCGTTCGGCGCACGAAGCCATGCCTCTTCTGCGCAACTTTGGTGTCCTTCGGAACACCGAGACGTTTTCCGCCTGGCTGTTGTTGCTGCATGCTCCGGAAACACATCTTTTGATCCCTCTACGAACCTTCTTGACGCTAAACGTACTTTGCTTTCTCTTCACTCTATACATTAACAGTCTTTGTCTCTGATCCGAACAGTATGGCGAACGACTTGGGTTCAACCCATGACGTCGTACATAATTATTATTTTTTTTTCAATTTTTGCGTGTTTCTTTATGAGCTGTGCACTAAAGGCACTGAAATCAAGTAAGATATAATAATAAAATTTATTTTGAGGTACTAGAGTCATGTTGTGTACACTTTAAGATTTCTCTTATCCCTCTACGAACTTATATATGTACAAGGTTGTGTCTACGTTTCTCTCTTACAGGGTCCATGTGTGGAATATCGTTGATTTTCCATTAATTTGCCAATGGGTATTATTTAGAATGTCTAAATGTCGTAACTCAATCGACTCATGTCACAGTCAAATGGCATATGGAGCTCATTGGCTTATAACTAATCTGGGTCATTTGTCATTAGTTTCGTTTACAAGTTCCAACCAGCTTCAAATTTGCGACAAATTTATTGTTTGATGTCGACAAGTTTAGGTCAATGCAGCCCCGAAACTAAATTCATTTTTTGTTCAGTTGGATTCTTGGCACTTAAATCAATCTTGTTCAAACGTTTTCTCATTGAGTGAAATATTTTAAATTATTTGGAGGATCAACCCGGCTTATCGCATTGGTCAAACGATTCTAAAGACTTGTTTCCAGTGAATTTCCCGCGCTGACCTTCGAGAGTCTAGAAAAGCGTGTACATATGCTGTAATGACTTGGGCCGAACTTCCGACTGTACTGTCCGTCACTTGGTTCACATGAGTGGCAAAAACAAATCAGCCTTTTAAAATACAAGCATCAGATGTGCAGTCCTCATGACAATTTTCCCCCAACAGCCATTTTTTTTCCTTCAGACACTCGAATTGCTTTTAAAGCGAAAATTAATTTCATATCCCGTTTCGCTACATGTATCCTAGCAACTGGTCGTATAAACGTATTTTGCTAATAAAATCGTATCAAATGCGCGCAAATCAACAGGTAGACGTTTCTGCTCACTGTAATGATTGATTAAACGCAACAATAAACAAAGGTCTCTATCCTGTGCGCATGTGCGTTTTGAAGTATGCGCTCTGGGTAAAACGTGCGGTATTCTTGAGGTTACTCGAGTAACCTGTCAGAGCCAGTACACTTTCCATCACAACGCCCTCGTGTGGTGTCAAAACCAGGCATTATGGAAAAGGTAGAATCAGAAAACGTGACGTTAGCAACCGTTCTCAACAATGACATTTTTGTTGGTAGCGAAAATGCTAGCAAAGACGCTAGCGTTTCGGCCACTTGGGTCAATTTGTGCATTTTTTCTAGTGAGGCAAAAACATGCATGAACTGTTGTACTGGAACAACTTGACTCCAAAAATTGCTGCCGCTGTAGAATTTCTAGCCGGTGAAAGTTCAGGGGGACCACTTGCACATCCGGTAACAGGAAGACGGCATCCTCACATCAATTACGCCATGTCCTTGTGTGTAAATTCACGACAATCATTATCGGTAATTCAGAGTGACATGATTTGAGTTTAGAATTACTCTTTCGGTTCTACAGTACTAGCGGATGTAATCTAATAGTTAGTTAGGCTAAATAGATAAGTGGCTTTATTACCCTTACGACAAATCCGAAAATTGCATTGAACAAGACTGTGTGATGCCAGCATTAGAAAAGAATACACTGAAATTCACGATTTAGATCAGCTGCTGGAATAAAATTTAATTGACACAGAAAATTTCCAAATAAGCGCCCAATATCCAGGGGATCACCCAGTCTAAAATTGGAGGGGCTAGAATTTTTGAGAATGTAGACCTTTTACTAAGATTCAGTGTTATGAATTGTGCATTATCCGAATTTTGATAGTTCCTAGCATTTTAGTGGACTTTTGTCTCGTCTTCTACTTTTTACGGAGTGTCTGTTTCTCAAAGGCGGACCTTTTTGCCCAATTCGCCAAATTGGGGGGCTCGTTCGATGCGCGCATGGTATCGAAGTATCAAAATTGTAAATGCCTGAAGCCATCAAGTATTACCGGAGGCGTCTGTTGCCGCGCCTCTAGGTGGCGAGATCACAAATCAGCTCACCAAGAACTGCTGATGATGTTTGTGAGCCCGTTCATTAACAGCTCGACAAAGAGACTATAGACGGGAAAAGGATGCAAGAGAAATTAAGCCCAGCCTCCCGTTCAGTAACGCTAGGACCTCGCTAAAAAGCAAGACTTCGCGAGATTACGTGGGATATTGCCGTGCATTCTAAATGAGAACACGTGACTTTGACTAGGTTTTAGGTAGGTTATAGCATAGGTCCTAGCGTCTACTGAACGCACGCCAGTTAATAAAAATAGAATGGCATTGAATTTGATGCCCAGAATAGTATAAGATTATGTCAGGTATTTCGACTGAAAATACCGCATATGGAAATCATCGGACTGGATCTAAGTAAGATAATACACACAAGTTGGATTACGAAGCAGATGTAAAAAAATTGTTCCGAGACGAGGCTCCTGGTGGGTGTCATCTTACTAATTTCCTGTGTAAAGTGACCAAGTGTCCCGCAGGGATTATTGTCGGAAGGATATGTTAGGAAGTACACGTTCGCGGATCTACAGGACATAATTAAGCCGTGCTAAGGCATTCTGGGAAAGAAGGACGGTAACTAAGAATGGACTCTCAAGAGGCAAATTTCTGAGATGAGAAATGTACCCTCGTAGACAGCATTGAAAATTTGAACATATTTTTATATAATTTTGTGAAATCATTTTGTGAGTTGTACAAAGCGACACCAGTACATTGTGCTTCACTGTTTTGAATCAGCCTCTTTGTCGGCTTTACAGATTCGCAATATCTGAAACGTGGGATTAGCGTGCAAAGCAAAGACTTAAAAGGCTTTATTTTTCACACTAATTTTACTTGGTGACTACGAGTCTACAACTATTTGTAATGTCTAGTGAAAACAAAAAGTCTAGCTTCGCTTGGGGAGAGAATATAACAGACTCATCTTGGGTGGGATAATGAAATGTGTACAGGTACGGACTGTATTCTCATTAAATGAGCGGAAATTGAAAACGACGGTGAACTCGTCACAATTGAATTTTTTTTTGCAAATAGATGGACTCATTGGTACAACGCTGGTTTTTGCGAGAAACTTAATTCTGCGAGTCCAAGCACAATGTCTTGACACCAATCCACACCCGTCACAGACACCTAAACGCCTGAACAATCACGTCAACTTTGCGTAATCTCTGATAGCATCTATTTTGCAGTCAAGCAATGTTTAACTATTTTAGGGCATACAGTCAAAATTTGAATTTTATCGTACGGTCATATGTGTAAACTTATGCCACCAGACCTACCCACATTCTATAAATGAAAATATTCCCTGTCAAAACAAACCCGCAGTTAATATTAATGCGTTGATGGCATACGTGTATGTTCATAGCCACGCGCTAGTTTTACATTCATCACCAAGCGATAGTTTCGCCGTTTTGCATATACTGTCGCGTCCATGGCCCCCTTCCCTCATAAATTCGCCACTGCGATTCACCTTAAAAGGAAATGCTTACTAAGGTAGTGCATTATAAAGTAAGCCAAAGAAGTATTCTTAGCATTCTTGAGCAGCAGGTTCTTCATCACCCGCCAAAACTTTCGTGATTTTTTAAAAATTTGCAAGAGTCGGTTGTCTTTTGAAAAAAATTAACGATAGATAACACATCGACCACTGAAGCACGAAAAAGACACCTTTAAGATTAGACCATCTAATGAAACATATTTTTTAACACTTGACACGACGCATGTATATTTTATTACGAACAATTGTAAGTTTATCACACTCTAGCAATTCTCAATTATAACGGCGTTGCCATTCGTCGTCGTAACCGAAGATTTTTAAAAAAGTACATTCCGACAGTTGTGGCTGTCCGACTTTAAGAAACAGTCCCAGTAGAGACCCACCTTAATTTTCAGCGCAGTTGTAGACGTTATTTACTCACTAATTTAGAGAACACAGTTGAATCTCTATTGGGGCTATGTTACATGCAAGGCGGAGGCGCAATGGACTGAAGATTATACGTAATACATCTGATCAGGCTTGCAACGCAAGCGTGTGTTAATGAAGGACTGTTGCCAAAGTATAGTAACACTGGTTATCTACTGGCAACTGAAATAGCGATAACACACAAAGTGGCTGGCAAAAATACATCAAAAATTGTTACGCGCAGTTTCGTAATGATCAAGGGTTGCCTTAATCAAATGAAGCTTTCCGTTGACAGGTATTTACTTTTTCATCTTTTTCCATACCGAAATCAATAACTCAGTCGTGAATGAGAGTGGCGTCTCGAAATGAACCCGCCAGCAATAACAAACCAGACAATTTTATTATCCCATTCTCTACTTACGGTTTGTAATCTAACAAAACTGCTCATCTTTCTTGCTTTAAAATAATGCATTTTTGCGGAATGAGTTGCAATTACAGTTAACATTCCCGTGGGCTAACATAGGCAGTTCAACAACGCGGACAGCCTCCAGACGTAGTGAGTAAACAACGGAAAACGCTTAGAGAGATGCAGCTGCGAACTCTCCAACATTTCGTTTACTAGTTGCTTTTCGTTATCATCGATTCCTTGATTCCTCTCAAGTTCCATACCATTGGTAAATCTACCTCTGCTTTCATCAATGGATGGCAGCGTTTTTTTCTCGCCCGCCGAACACGATGTTGCAGCGATGTGAATTCGCGAGGCCTGGGAATCACGTACATTTGAGCCGAGTCGTCGAATTGAGTCGTCGCTGTGATCTTCACGATCTTTTACACTTTTTGCCATTTCTTCGCCCTCGGAAATATTTGTCAGAATTTCAACCGACTTGCTATTTCTAATCCCATGGCTTTTTCCATCAGTAAGGTTAATTTCGTCAGTTAAAATATGTTCGCACGTTTGAAAAATATAGAAAATGTTTTCGAAACTCCACGCAAAAGTGTCCACTTCATCAGAGTCAGGTATTCTCAGTACATGGGAAAAATCTCGAATTTGTTGCACCAAATAGCAAAGGATCTTTCCTCGAAGTGTGGGTACTTCAGACAGCGTAACCAGCAGCCGGGTCAAGTCATTCAAGGTATTACGCTGCAAAGACAATTATCACGTTTGAACAAAATCACAGAGCATCTATCATGTTAGCAACATTGTTACCACTTCAAATGTTGGCAATGCAAGCAATTATTCTGAACCACTTAAGTTTTTGACAAAGATGTCAATTCTAGGAATTAATGATTGGCCGACAACAGAGTAGCGATTACATTTGCACATTTCATTAAACATCGCAATTTGATTTATTATTTACAGCATCTGAAGATATTTCTAGTATGAATAGAATATTTAAGGACAACAAGAAAGTCTGCTTCGTCTGGCAGACAATGCGCTAAGACAGTATAGGAAGAATTTTCAGAAAATCAAATCCAAGACTTGAAGAGCAAATACAGCAACATGATATTCGACTGTACATAAACATGAATTGTCTCCGCTACCTCAATTCTCATCACGTTTTCTCATTTTTCATCCTTTAGGAGCAAAATTTTCTGGACAACATACCCAAATATAGCGTTCGTATTGTGTATGATGGCGGAATTATGTAAATAGAGAAGTGTTTCAATGCGTCCCAATCCTCAAGTATGTACAGGAAATGTAATTACTGTTGCTTTGACCACAAGATGGCAGCACATTCCAACACGCATAGTCGCGGAACACCTTACACAGATCTAACGCGACTATATCCTTTGACCAATACGCAATGTTCACAACGTGAAAGGAAAAGACGCTACAAAATAGTCAAACTATCAGCCCAAACTTTTACTAGCCTATTACATTTTGATAAAGAAATGAATATTCTCACCATATTAGTGTCCTTATTCTTCACAATACAGTTGCCGACCTCCTCCACCAAAATCATCACTTCTTGGCATAGCCTTTCTTTTTGGAGTGTTGGTAACTTTTGAACCAGTCTTACAACGGTCGCTAGCACATTTGCTATGTTAGTCAAGTTGGATGACGCGCCAAGTTGATTTAGAAGGTATTGTCTTATGCGTTTCAAACTGAAACAGCATGTAACTAGGGTTGTTTCGGTCAAGCTAAACCCAACCGCGCTCTCGACTTGATCACATGCTCCCTGAAGAGACAAATACTGGCACTGATAACAAAATATGTGTGGTTATTGGGGGACATACTGTTCAAACATTCCAACCAAATTCAAGACTAATTTTATATCGATAATCTAAGCAGTCTAAATACAAACCGTTTTTTTTTGACAAAAAGCACGGATTTAATGCCGTTTTAGCTCTATGATTTTGTATTACACGCTCATCACAGCGTCCAGATTTTCTGTTTACTTTTATGAAAGGAATTTGGTTGGAATACTTAACAGTTAGTCCCCCCAAAACCACACGCATTTTGTGCAGATTACTACTTTTGTCTACTATCTTTTGTTCAAAACTCACATGTTGCAATTTTTATAGAATCGGTCGGGTTACAGAGTCGGTATATACGAGGGTACATGTACATGTATATTTGCCCTACCGTAAGTTGCTTTCGTTGAAGGAATTGACTACATGTACTTTGGAAAAGTTCACAACTTTTCCATTTTGACGTTTGGCTCAGTTTTATTTTTAATTTTCTCAGAAACCAAAGACATATACCAAATTATCCTGAAAAGTGGTTGTATACTAACTGCCATAAAACCAAAAAATTATTTATAACACCCCTCAACTGAACATTGATAGCAGCGCTCGATTTGGCGACCTGCAGGTCGCCAATGCAACCTCAGATTGTGTTTGGCGCCCTGGGAAAAATTCGAGGTCTACACCAGGTCGTCAGCCGTTGGCGCCGATGATTTCACTTGGCGACCTGGGATTTTTGCCAGGTCGCCGAATGCAGCCAGCTGAGCGTCAAGCGCTGGAAAGAAATGAGGTTTCTTTGCGACATGGGACTGTCTATCAAGTTTTTAAAAACGGTTTTAAAAAGGCATAGTTTCTGTAATAAAAAGTAGCAGCTTCAGTTATTAACTGAAAAACTGAACCGATGCAAAAAGCGGGGCTGTCTGTTAACCGCGATTAACTCGGCAATTCAACCCTTTTGTATACATGAAAAGCAAAGCGGAAATCCACGAATAATCTTACGGAACCATGGGCGGATCCAGGATTTTGAGTTATGGGGGGTTGGGCAGGGCACAGGAATAACCAGAATTTCGCCACATGCGCGCGCCCAGCCTAAAATGTAGGGATGCAGGGTCTCAAAGTTTTGGATTTGTGGACCTTATTACTAAAAAAAAAAACGGTAAACGGTGTTTGTTCAAGGCCTATGCATTGTGCATTCGCTCCCCGACCCCCCTGGGTGCGCGCTTATGCTAGTCAGTAATTCACACCCCGAACTGCCAAATGATATATGGGAGAATTTAGGGAGGGGGGGCATGGCCCCCTTGAACCCCCTGAATCCGCCTCTGGGAACTCTGACAACATGGACGGAATATACATAGAAACACACATAACAACTGTCGACAGATCCTTGCTCGGCTCAATTCCGATAATTGAACTTCACAATTTTCTTGACATTAAAACATTGCTCACAACAGAAAAGCGTAAGAACCAGGTATAACAACTAACCTGTATACAGAGAATACTTTGATAGAACTGACAGTGTTCCTTTAGCAAACTGTCCAATCCGTTCTTCGGTTCTGGGTGAAACTCTGATGAACATGGAGGTGTTAGAATCATCTTTGATTCTCTGGGCGACACATCGCGATCTTCTAAATGACACAAGGCAAGGTGACCTCACTGTATTCGCAAATATTCTGAAGGTTACGTAGGACCGTTGAAAAATGGTAAAATGTGGAAAACTTTGGAACACCATATCTCAGAAACGGTTAAAAATTTCAGACATCATACTAAACGCTTTATTCTCAAGAGCGATGTTCGGAAGTGCTTTCAAAATTTTCGAATTTTGAATCAGGGTCTATAAAAATAAGGATATTCCTGAAAAAATTAAAAGTAGCATAAAACGTTATTGAAATTCTTTTTTGCATATGTCGTCCACACAAGCATACCATCAAACAAGTTACTCATGGAACGCGTTGTCGCTAGGTTTAGTAGTAGTACTGCGGGCACCGCTTGCGTAGGGGCAACTTGGCACACGTGTAACAACTTACCCCACCTTATCGAGGTAGGTTAACTTGTTGTACGTGTGGCTATAGGAAAACGAACTCCAGCGCAAGTCGTAGTGTGGGCGCAAACCCGCAGACAAGGCGAGTAATTACCAGCCACCGCTTACTAAGTTACACCTGGGAGTGACTTAATCATTTTCGCGCCATATTTGTCGAGTGGTGTAGGGTGTGTAAACTGGATAATTGCATAGCTTCCGGTGAATTAATATTTAAAACCAAAATTCAACTAGATTGAGTTCATCACAGCTAACCTTGCGACTTTCCCACCAAAATCCGTTCGACGGTACAGGCAAGGCTAAAGTTGCTGGACCCGAGTTTGGCAAATAATACGTCACAATTCAACTTGAAACGCACTTTGTGTGTTGTACATGGAAGCGATTTGTGATCTTTAATACGGCTACAAAAATCCCCTAAGCTGTGTATTGTACACCATAACAATAATCGCAGAAAATTAAATCTGTGTCCACAGAAAATTGTGAAAAATTTGCATCAAATGCCAATGACCGTGACCTCGACGTGTTCTTGATAACTGTGAAATTCCTTAAATCGTGTTTAATTTCATTTCCAAATAATTTGAAACCAAGCAAAAATTGTAAAATACATGGACTTGGCAACTTTAAGAGGTCGTAAGCAATGTACACCAAACGCTCCCCAAGGTGACATCGACTCTTTTTTATCAAAAGGAAACATTCGACAGGTGTGGCAAAATGCCTCCGTTGAAGCAGCCAACCCAATATCTAGGTACCTGGCTTTCCCTTCTTCATTTCACTTCATTAAGTCCGACCGAGCATTTTACATGAAAAACTTTCTCTCAAAGTTCAAGCATGTTAACAAAACATTACCTTGAAGTAACCGGGACGTGACAAGGTTGCGTCTCAGACGAAGAATTTCCAGGCTCAGTTCCTCATTTCTTCGCTCCAATTCTAACTGATCTTCGCGGAATTTAGTGCATAACTCTCTGGCGTAGTCCTCACCTGTCTGGCAGGTTGGCTTGGTTTTAATGACAGCTATCGCCGTAGCTATCTTTGCAAATTTAATGAAATTTGAATCTGAAAGGGTGAGAAACACGCATAGCTTCAGCCTATGTTCCGAAATATAACACGTTTTAATTATATCACTTTCTCGGGTAATACATTTTGCTGAAAGACATTGATTATTTCCTGAAAGGCAACGCGACAATTTTCTGGTTATCACAAAGGAATGCAGGATGCTTCACTTGATACATTAGTGGAAGTCGCGAATGCCTCAACCAAGTCAAATTTTAAAGCATTTTACTCACAAAAAACGGACAATATGCGCCCTGCGGCAGTAGAACTGAACCGCATGTAAATTTCAAAAGTTCGCTTTACTTGATGGAGCTAAACGAGGCAAGCAATGCAGATGCAATGACATGAGTATCAACAAGATTTGAAATATATATCCACGATTCAGAAAGACCACACAAGAAACAAAAGATTGTTTGTGAGAAAAGGATTAACGAGAATGAAAGTAAAAAAAAAAAAAAAAAAAAAAACAGAACGAAGTACTGATTCCAGATTTTCAAAAAATGAGGAAACACTCCAAATCCATTAGTAAGACCCGTTCAACTATAAAATGTCAAGCGAAAATGCTCTCATTAATGCAGCATTTTGACAATTGAAGATTTTACTATTATTCTACTCTGAAATAGCAATATCGTGTTAACATTTATTTTATTTTCTGTAGCTTTTTTCATCCTAGAAGTCACGTTCTACCAGTCTTGTCTTTTGTGTGAATGAAATAAAATAAAAAAGTGAGATGGCGAATGAAAAATTGATGAAACATGAGTTGTTCAAGAGAGCTGTGAAAGAGAATCCGATACAAACGGCCAGGTGTTTCTATGCTACTTGCATGTACCTGTACATGTATTTACCCGGATGAAGGCGTGTGTTGAGGATTGTGTTATAATCGGTCAAGTGTTCCACGCCACAGGCATCATATTCCAATATATTGATTGCCAATGAACTTGTAACACTAGTGCACGTGCACCTGCTGAAACGCTATTGAAACCCATTACTATACTGTAAACCAGGGGCGGATCCACGAATTTAACATAAGGCTGCCCGATTACTGGTCTGTGTATGCATGCATGAACCCAGTATATGAAAAAACGGTATCATATGACACGTACCTAACTTAATCACCAACCAGGGACGTTGCTTCTATTCTTTGCAAGAACTTACTTTTTAAAGTCAGGACATAATCGACGACAACGAAGCATAAATAAAATGCGAAAAGTCTAAAACATAATTACAAAAATTTACATTATATTTCACACAACACCTCAGCAGTTGTTCAGTGTAATTTCATAAAAACGACTTCGACTTTCTTAGGTAAGTGGATTTTTGTTTTGCTTCAATTTCGTGTTTGCAAGAGTCTGCGAGTCCAACGAGATAATCGAAACTTCTCGGAAGCTCAGTTAACCCGGCACGTAGTGCAATTTTAAAGTTCAGTCATGCCACGATAAATTACCCCCCAAAACGCATAGTTTAGCAGTTATAATTATCAGGTTGTCGGGTTTAAGTTGATTTTCCTTTTAGGAAAGAGGAATTTGTATCATTTCTGGAGTCACTGGGTGACGAGACCGTCTAGTACAGTCGGCTAACCTAAAACTACCAAACGACATTTCGTGAGACCACTCAAAAATAGTACAATTTACAAGGAAAGAAAGCAAGAGAACAGAAATGGCTGGGTGGCATTGCTTTAAATGCCTGATATTACAAGGTAATGATGTGCTTCCGTCTGAAAATGCGGCGTGGGGTTACCCGTGGAGACAACCTGACCGGATCTAAGTAAGATAATATACGCTAGTTCGTTGGCTTACAAAGTAAATGGAAATCATTTGAAAAATGTTGAGACTTAGATGGTGATTTCAATCGCTTAATTAGTCAAAGACTGGGAACACTATAGGATTTCAAAAATCGAAGGTTTGCGTTTAAAGCTGCAATTCGCCCTGTTTAGCTGACTGGAAAATCGAATTCTTGGCATTTTACTCTCATAAACGTGGTCTCATGATATTACTTACTGTGATAGGATACTAGTTGTTACTATCAAGAGCATTGAAACCATCAGCGACTCAAGAAACGCTTCACAGTTAATTGGGGTTCGTCAACCCTAAAATTGTGAATTCGTAAATGGCACATGTGCGCGCTGCCTGTAACTTGGGTTGTTAACGGAAATGGAATCTTACTGCGGTAGGAATTTTAAGAGACGCGATTTTATGAGAGCAAAATGTCTAATTCGATTTTTGCTTTTAGCCAGCTAAACAGGGCAAAGTGGAATTTTAAAATGTTCAGCTCATCTCATATGGTGCTCCAGAGCTACATGTACATTCTTCTCGACAGTACCCGACAGGGTCTCAAGTCAGGTTCCAGTGGCACAGAAAGGATTGTGTAACCTGGCTGCTCATTGAATAACAAAACGAAGTAACATTTGGGCATCCCAATTGGAAAATAACACCCCGGCATTTCAATTGGTTGATGTTGAGAAATGCATAAGAGCACTACTCCATCTATTGAGAAATATCCTTGCCAGGCTTGTGGCTGCTGCACTGATCACCGATGACCTCCACAAAAGTTCGTGTTTGAGACACATTAGGTAATAAGATGTCAAACTAAAACAACAAAACGATTCAATACACTTTTCCGGCTCTCTCCAGCACCATACGCTCACGACAAAAAAGGCATAGACCCAGGCATGCGCACCGCACTGCATGTCGAGCAACATCATTTCAAAAGACTACTACCACTCTCTCGTATAGGTGGCGCTAGCATATGGACAGAGGGTAGCCCAGCGCTCGATTTTGTTCTCAACGCTTAGGAGAGTGGTGCTTTGATCAGCACTACACACTGCCTGCGTCGGACATTTTTACGGAGCCTAGTCGTTGGCTCGATTTTAGTTAACTTCGATTGGCAGCCAATGTTAAAAATCGGCCATTCTAAATAAAATCCCGAGACACAACGGAGTTGCTGTTTTATGGCTCTGGTCAAAGCTACAAAATAATTTCAAGAAGCCAATTTTACTTCAAAATATCCCCCAAATAACCCGCTTTTTTGGGCCGTGAAACCGATCGTGTCCCTTTCACCAGTCACTGACGAATGATTGTTACGAGACAACAGCTAGGAGACTGTGAACAGCCAGGACTAATTTACTCAGACTTCGGGAAATTGTCTAGTACGTGGCTGACGTAGTCATAGGACAATGCTCTTGCGGTGGCTTTGTTATGAAATACGTACTCATATCATTTCCAGCAAATATACGCAGACGCTGGAAATCCAGTTACAAGTGCAAATGAATTATAGTACTTATCTAGTTGAAGACGCATAGTGGGCACAAAAAGCAGAGATGCCTTTATCTGACTATTAACGACTTTTTGTTATCCTTCATTTTTGGCTGGCCATTGGCCTTAGAGACGAATCAGCTACACAAAAAATTGATTTCAAAATACTAATTCCTTGTGTGGCTAATTCGTTGAGCTTAAAATTACTCAAGTGACATTTGAATGTGGCATTTCGAAAGTCTCACGTCACCGCGAGAACAGAAACAAAGACATGCAGCAATCAGCATTGAAGGGCGGGATTGAGATTACAGTTTAGTTTAATCGAGAACTCCACGCTCCTTAGGGAGGAAACAATGCCAACCGCATAGTTGAACGTTAGAATGTTCTTGAAGTGCAAGTACATCTATCCCAGCTTCAAGTTTATTGAAAGTGTGGGAGGTCTGTCATTATTTGCTCCGCCGTCTGGAAACGGCCAACCTGAATGCAAGACATTTTTCAAAACCAATGCCACCTATAAGTAATGCTGGTTGAGTATATAGTATTTCAGGATATAGTCTGAATTCATAATCATTTAGGTGCCGAAAACTTTACGGAAATGAAGTCTCATGTCACGCTGCCGCTGAGAGGCTCATCCGATTTCGCCGCCGCTGGGGTTCTTGCAGTCGCAGCAAATTAGATGTGTAATTACGGGCAGCCTCTGAGAAAAGCCAACGGGGCTGAATTTCGTAATCTTAATTTATTTTGTACACTGGGTCTCTAGCAGACTGGTTACTAAGTACGTGTCATAGTTCACGCCTAGAGATATGTTTTTTATACGCGGAGCACATGACGTTGTAACGGCGTGAGATGTCACGGCGCGAGTTGCAGGCTCCACTTCGGGCACACGACAATGGATTACAAACTAGTCGATAGTCATGACTCATCTATACACGAAGACTGGCGATCAGCCCATGATTGCAGAAACCAATTGGAATGTCAGCAGATCACACGTATACATATGATGCGCACTAGCAACTTAGCGTAACAGACTCGGATCGACGATACCTTCAGCCTTTATATTTAGACATGTATTTGACATTGGAGTAACTGATCACGTGCAACTTGCTCTATCTCTCAAACCGGTGTCAAAAATGGCCTCCACTGTGTCAACTTGTTCCGTGTCGGTTGTGTCTCAGAACCCACAGTAGGCCCGATCAAATCTTCCGTGTCAGCTGCTCCAGTTGTGCCAACTTCGCCTCATGTAAAAAAACTACACTCGTAATTTATGCTCGACGTCACACGGTGTTACGCTTGTCGTTTTACAAGTGTACATTTACGAGCGTAACTTTACAAGTGTACATTTACATTCATAAGTTTACGAGCAAGCAACTTTTTCAGAGCTCACATTACCTGCAATCGAACCTCTGTTTGGACATCATGACCATTACGCTCGTAAAAAACAGGCGTGAAAAGGATCTTTACATGTACGCCCGTAATTAACGAGTGTAATACAATTTCCGCCCAACAGTATGTAAGTTAGAGAGCCAGCTCGTGGAGAGCATAAATCCGCCTCCCGTCACCACAACATCTTATGAAAATGTTTCTTAAAACTCCAGCCCTTAAAAATGCCAACTTCGATCTCGCGCTGATGAGGTTGAGCACGCATGGCATTTGTTTGCGTTCGTTTGTTCGGGCCCTGGGTCTTGTCATGGAATTTGCTGTCATTAAACCTATTCGCAACTCCGACATCATTCAACCGAATTGCATAAGAGCCATATCATTTGAAAGCCGTTGATTAGTACTTGATGGTGACGTGTTTGTTTATAACAGAAGCCAAATTTGAACAATTTAATTCATGCGCAATTATCATTTCGCACACCAGACGTGTTTAAAAATATTTTTTAATTCTAAAACTCAACCAAGAGTGTTACCAAAATGCGAAAAATAACAGGGAGTAATAGTAACTTGAAACAGGAAATGAACCAGAGAGAATAATACATAAATGACTAATAAACCATGAGATATTTCAATGATTCAAAAGATTTCTACTCTATCAAGACAAAGATTTTAGCATATGGATTCCTCACAGTTGCTGTGAGAAGAATTTCGTTGTTACTAAGCCGAAAGAAATCCGTTGATACTTGAAAATCCGGCTTTGGAACTGAGACCTTTAGGAAAGTGTGAATGTCGTATCCTAGCGCCTGTTCATGGAAAATGAAGAGTGGAATGTAACCATAGACATTTTAATGTCTAAGAGTGTGACGTTATGCAGAGTGAGTGAGCCCAACGTAGCATCACTCGAACCAAGTTCCGGCAACCAGCTTTCTTGTAATTCGATTCCACTACATTTACGTATTTTATTAGCAACGATTTGTTCATATTTACCAACTGTCTGGCGTGACTGTCTGGCGTGACTGTCTGACAAAAAGGTCCGCACCAGAGAAACAAAAACTCCGAAAAAATAGAAAGCGAGACAAAGTCTTCAGGAACTACCACTGAGTGTACCCCGTGAATCTTAGTAAAAGGTTCACATTCTCAAAAATTAAAGCCAACCATTTTTTAGAGGCTGGGTGCGCGCATGGTTTGGTCCGCAAGCCCCGCCAAGAGAGCATTAGAATGCCTCTGGTTTTACTACTCGCGTGTTATTATTGTGATGCTTTTCCACAACAGTGTCGGTTGTTTCTAAGTGCTGCTATAGCCGTTTGCCCCAAGCGATATGGCCTTTGACTGATCCAGATTTCCAGACACTTCATTTTCGCGAGTTGGTTTCGTTTTGTGTCAAATGCCTTGTGATCCTGAAAATATCGAGTATTTTCGTAATCGCAAAATGTTGGGCCTGCGAAAATACCCCCGAGGTGTTCCAAATGCCACTATAAATGGAGAACTTGGAAAAATTCACGGATATTGGAAGTTTGCAAAATTAGAGAAGTCTTCATAAAATGCCCTCCGACAGAATGCATAATAGAAAATATCAATCACGTTGATTCTGAAACAATGCAAGGAAAGAGAACATATGTTTTCTTGAGGAAAAGCCGGCGGGAACTCCGCAAAATGTCATGACTTCTGGAAAAACGGTCACGTGACTCATTACGTGTTTTGTCAAAAATACGGTTTCATGAGGGTCAGCCCTCTCAGCGAGCGACCGGCATGTGTTAACAGCTTGAAGACTTCAATAATGCAAATAAAACTGCATTAGTAGGAACTGCCTAGACTCTACCATCTAGGCCAGCAGTAACATTATAGTCACACATGGGTGGCGCAGCAGTGAAAAACGTGGGAGGGGGGGGGGGGGAGCTAAACTGCCCCTCATCCCCACTGTGGCCGTGCACCGCCTATAGACCATGTGCGGCGTAGCACTGAACAAAAGTGGGGGCTATAGCCCCCAGGCCCAGCCCCCTGCTAGTATGGTGCGCCGCCGCCCACTTTGACAGGCTCCGCGCCTGCAGCCGACTACAGGTTTTTAAAGAGCTATTTATGAGTGATAAGGTGCTCTCGAAATGTGCCCCACTTTAATTCATGAGTGTTATAAAGTGCCAGACTACATAAGATGATAATGTGGTGTTAAATAAGTAGGGATAATGTCGCGTTGTGTTGTTTTGTTGAAGATGTGTCAGCGCATTTTGCTACACTACACGATGATTGTGCGACCCAATCGTGGTAGGCCTACTTCGGGCAGAAGTTGTGGGTACGTGAGGGGCATTACCCCGCTTTGCCGCCCATCCCCCCTCTTTTTGCCCACAGTAATTAGCCCACTCAACAATTAAGTTCAAGACTGTGCCCATGATTGTTGTTTTACATCGGATGATCTGATAATACTGCCGGCTCAGTTACGCTTAAACGGCTTTTGACACGAAGTCGACGCCGGCTTCAGCATTCATCAAGCCAGCAAGAACGAAGCCTATATTAAAAAGTGCGCCAATAGTCCCACCCCTCTCTATCCTGTTATATCGAGTTACTCTTACCGTAAATGTTTGACATTCTTTTTTCATCGTATCACGAAAACTCAAGTTGAAAACACCCCGTAAAGAAATATTTCGTCTGCTAGACTTCCGGGACTCTCTGAATCCTTGGTTCTCGCGAGAAAAATAAACCGGAAGTGTTTACATTTTCTATTTTTAGAACAGGATGAGCCTATAAATAACGTTGACCGTGCAGTTAAACGAGTGAATTACGAGAAACGTACTTACAGGGTTGTAGGCGAAGTTTTCAAGGTTGTGGTACGTTAATTTCTGAAATCTGACTTAATTCTGTGTGTAATTAAGGAAACTCAAGGCTCGGCGTCCGCGAGCGAGGCAAGACAAAAGTGACGAGACAAGTCAAGTTTATGTGAAGTCTGCACTGCAGTTTTGTGCTTAGACTGAAGTGAAGCCGAGGGCGGAAATGGCGTGATGACGCGATGTTCTCAATATCAAGACTACCTGACGCGTTCTTTGCAGTTAATTCCATTGTGGGACATGTATTTGTGAGAGTATTCGCATGATAAACCTTTTCTTTCAACTGCCCATTGACCCTTGACACTGTCAAGGCTTGACAGTGACCACCGTCTCTAACTGGCTCAGAAGAGACAGCCACTGAGTCAGTGGAGCTCTATAGGCGCTTCATACGCCAGAAACTTTTCGGCGAATCATGCCTTACTCTGACTAAAACATCAAAGTCACATTGTTATAAATACCTTTTGCGCATAGAGTGACACCCAAGGAGGCCGTCGATGTACATAATTCCTTCCAACTCTGACAAATATACCCCCATTATCAAACTTTTTCTTCGAACAGTCCCTTGTTCAGTTGCTAAAATCGGCAACTCGCCATTTTCACTCTGTGCATGCTAGGGGATATGATGTCATACAACCTGCTGCGCGCAGTGTTAAAAATGGTGAGTTACCAATTTTGGGAACTGAACGAGGGACTACTCGAAGAAAAAGTTTGATAACGGGAGTATTTGTTCGAGTTGGAAGAAATTAAATACATCGACGGCCTCCTAAGGTGTCCCTCTATGTGCAAAAGGTATTTATAATAATGTGACTTTGAGGTGTTGGTGAGTGCGAGGCATAATTCGCCGAAAAGCTTTCGGCGTATGAAGCGCCTATAGAAGCTCCACCGTCCTACTGGCACCACCAGTAGGATGGTGGTCACTGTCTACATTGACCCCAAACTTTACTAGGATCTGTTGTTGTTGGCTATTTTCAACTGCTAGCCCTCAATCGGGTCTGGGGGTGTATGTCTTTCGGACATATTGTTACTGAGTATACGGTGACAACATTTGGAACACGAACCGTACCACCAGTTGAACTGGGCCAGCAACAAGGCTGTCTTAGACCAGTGGCTATCCAGTGGGTATGCAGCCATATGTCAGACTGAAGCTTTTCATCAAATTAGGCCTCAGACTGGCTAAACCATAAGTCATGTTTCTATGAGTACCTCTTGAGCTTAGAAGGAGACACCTTTGGAGGCTGTTGATGTCTTTAAACCCTTCCAACTTAATGAGCGGTTTGGTTACTTCTTCCCAATATGTCTTCATTTGTCATTGATGCTATATTTTGTCCAGATACAAGAGGTGTGACACTGGTGGATAAGTTTTGAGCATTAGCAAATTTGGGTGGATTAACAGTGTAGTGAGTTAGTAATTGGCTGACTCCTGAAGTCAAGAAGCCCGACTTTGATGTAATTAAAAAGTTAGCAGTGCTACAGACATGTGCAATGATGCAATCACAATAGAAATGGCTTGATAAACAATTTCTTTGATGAAATGAAAGACTATTCTGAAAACAGTTAATTGCAGAAGTATTTGTCCAACTTCAACTGCCTCCATCTACACTTAAACGATAGTTATAGTGACGCAGGGCTAAGAGTAATTTTCAAAAAATCTTCCAGTGTACAAGCTGCATTAGATGCACCAACAGCTAGTTTCTGTGCTGTATATACCTAAGTTTTTATGATTTCCATAAATGTTTATGTGATTATGGGATATTGTCTTACAGATGTCTAACAGGGACACACATCCTTCCAGACAATTGGAGCTTGCCACATATGATGATCAGTCCAGCTAAAGTTATGGAATTTATCCAGAGGTTACGGAACTCTTTGAGAAGTGCCAGGACAGTGGAACTCCCTCCTACGGACAAGGCTGCATTCCACATCTTGGCACCTATGGTTATAGCCAACCAGTACAAGTCTCTCGCCGATCTGCTGAATAATTCTCCGTTTGATGTGTCTCAACGATTTGGAAGAGCACAAAGAAATCTTCTTCACATTGCTGCAAAGTATTATTCTCAATAATGCACAAACTTTTGGTTGAATGTAAGGGGACTCAATCTTCACTAGATGGCGCTAATGAATAAGGGGTCTTTATTTTATTATGTGTAATTTGACGGAGAACCACCACCTTTGATGCCTGGATTTTAAAAAGTTTTCATGGGGAATCGAACCCATTGCAGAATGAAAACAATTTAAAAACAGCATGAAACTCCATTTATCAGGCCCAACGATTCCCTTCAGTCGAATCATTAAAGCATTTCCCTCAAGTTAAGAAACACATTTGCTAATCGTTAGTTTTGAATACCCTATCTTTCCGCTCACTTGAACAAGGGCTCTGAAGAAACACAATTTTGGCAATTGTATTAGTTGGAAATTGATGAGACTTTACTGTACAAATAGCATAATGTAGCAACAAAGTTAAGATATCATCTTTACAATTTTTGTGGATACTCTCGGCATTCATTTTTAGATTATACTCATAGTCACAGAAAAAATAGCAATTCTAGAAAATGTTGATCAACTTAAAGTCACACTATGTGTATGGGTTGTTAACATTTCCTACATACGTGTAACTTCTCTATCTTTTGCATTTTAGCTGTGGCTCATATGAGTGCCTTTGCTTTCTGCTCAAGCAAGGCTGTGACCCGAACCTGTGTGACATATCTGGAAGTACTCCTCTTCATTTGTCTGCCAAAAATGGGTAAGTCTTGCATATGCTTCCCTAATGCTTTCTCGTATGCATATTTCATTGAAGGCACGACTTTGTTCAGTTTTTATGAGTTTGATTTCGGTTCTTTCAAACACTCTAAAGAGAGATCTTGCATTTACATTCACAACAGTGCAATAAAAATCCAATAGACATTAGATGGCAACATAATTTACAAAGCGATATTTCAAGACACATATCTCTTCTTCAGGCTTGCATTTACTATGAGTTCACAGTAAAACGCACATCAAAAATGACAAATGCAATATAACACTTGAAATTAGCATACGGAACTATGATGATATAAACACACTTACCAAATTATAGTACTAATACTTGCAGTATAACTGATTATTATTACCATATTACCATTCTCATTCTGGTTAATACCAAATTATAGTACTAATACTTGCAGTATAACAGCTTATTATTACCTCATTACCATTCTCATTCTGGTTAATACCAAAGGTTTGATAACGAGTGGTACGGGACTGGAGTTATAGGATAATTGCTGGAATTAAGAAACGGAATCATGGACTTTTTTGTGTTTGTCATCAGCAAATAGTTGCATATCAAAAGTGGCTTTTTTACTGTTTGTGGCTGTCTGCTGAATACTTGTTTTTCTGTTTATGTCTCATGCAGTGTTTGTTTGCTAAAGGAAATTTTGTACGAACTTACGAGTGCAATTTTGATAAATTGTAAGGAATATACTATAATGAAATGAAAACCATCACATTCACTTACCAATTTCCTAAGTACATGTACCACCACCCATTCTTGCTTTTCATATTGTGCATCATTCTTCGCAAATGTACTGAATTTTGTATGCCAAGAAATTAAAGTGGACATGGTCAAAATTTTGGAAGGTAGGCCTGTTGTGGCCCAGTGCTTGGAAATGTAGAGCAAACAATGGACATGCCTAGCACTGTCATCCATAATTTAAATTGAACTATTTTGAGAAAAATGACCTTGAAATAACTTAAATCGAACGATCTTTAGAAATGGGGTTTTGATTCGTCTTTAGGTAATTGTATTATGTTATAACTCATAATAAATGGAAGTTTAATGAAGTAAGTTTTTGAGATTTTTTGATCATTTATCGTTTTTTTTCCAGGAAACAGAAATGCATGAGCCGTCTATTGGAGTGCGGTGCTGATGTCAACATTCGCAATAATGAAGGACTAACGACGGTGATGATGCACAGTTGTAGCCAGTCAGATAGTTTTGTCTAATATTCCTGCTTTCTTCTGCCTCCTATCAGAAAGCGAAAAGAACTACTTTAATGCAGCAGTGATCTATGAGAGAAGAAATGTGTTCATCAGAGAAGTGTTGTGTTTACAGGGCCCAGTTGTGTGTACAGGGCCCAGTTGTGTGTACAGGGCCCAGTTGTGTGTACATGGCCCAGTTGTGTGTACAGGGCCCAGTTGTGTGTACAGGGCCCAGTTGTGTATAAAGGGCCCAGTTGTGTGTACAGGGCCCAGTTGTGTGTAAAGGGCCCAGTTGTGTGTACACGGCCGAGTTGTGTGTACACGGCCCAGTTGTGTGTACACGGCCCAGGTACACGGCAGACGATTCTGCGTTTTTGATTGTGAGTTCACATAAGTTGGAGAAAAATGTGTAAAATATAAGTTATACATGTTTCAGAAACTGGACTCTGCAAGTGCCACCTAGTGAATAGTGAGTTCATTATCATGTGCTCTTTCACTTCAGATTCACTGGTTGGCTGTCAATGGCCGCACTGAGATGTTGACCGATCTGTTCCGCTACGTCAAGAACGTGGATGTGGAGGATGCCCAAGGACAGACGGCACTGCACGTGGCATGCCAGAACGGTCACGGCGCCACCGTGCGGTGCCTGTTGGATTACGGTGCTGACATAAACCGCACCAATAAGCATGGCGCCACGCCACTTCACTTTGCCTGTAGCCATGGTCAACGGGACACAGCCCACATTTTGTTGCAACGAGGCGCTGAGTTTGTAACTGACACAGCTGGTGATACACCGTTATCACTTGCAGCTGCCAATGGCTACTCAGAGACATGTGAGGTACTGTAGATATTATAATACATTAATATTTATTATCCCCCATTATATGCCAATGGCTACTCAGAGACATGTGAGGTAGTACATTATTATAATACATTAATATTTATTGTCCCCCAATATATGCCAATGGCTACTCAGAGACATGTGAGGTAGTACATAAATATCATGATACATAAATATTTATTATCCCCCATTATATGCCAATGGCTACTCAGAGACATGTGAGGTAGTACATTATTATAATACATTAATATTTATTGTCCCCCAATATATGCCAATGGCTACTCAGAGACATGTGAGGTACTACATAAATATCATGATACATAAATATTTATTATCCCCCATTATATGCCAATGGCTACTCAGAGACATGTGAGGTAGTACATTATTATAATACATTAATATTTATTGTCCCCCAATATATGCCAATGGCTACTCAGAGACATGTGAGGTAGTACATAAATATCATGATACATAAATATTTATTATCCCCCATTATATGCCAATGGCTACTCAGAGACATGTGAGGTAGTACATTATTATAATACATTAATATTTATTGTCCCCCAATATATGCCAATGGCTACTCAGAGACATGTGAGGTACTACATAAATATCATGATACATAAATATTTATTATCCCCCATTATATGCCAATGGCTACTTAGAGACATGTGAGGTAGTACATTATTATAATACATTAATATTTATTATCCCCCAGTATATGCCTGAATAGTAAGTTACTACCGCCTAATATCTTGTTTTTACTATGGGCGATAATATTTTGGCAGGAAAACGTGATGGGCTTGCTGTGATTAACGAATATTTCATTTCTTTTCGCAAGTTTTGTAGAGTTTATTGTTCAGTATGTAGGATAAAGAGATAATTACATGTACTCAACACTTATTTCCCGAATTTAGACCACTCCTTAGATTAGTAGTAATTATCAACTGAGGGGCTATCCAAATCCCACTCGAGATTTCAATCGGGGTCTAGATATGGGAAATAACTGCTTCACCATATAATAATCAATATTCATGTCTTCGGATATTTCTTTGGATGGTTAGGAAGTACTGTGTAATTATTACATACTTGCGTAGGACATTCAAAATTAATTACTAACTTATTCAATTCCACCTCATAAGATGATTCAGGTGTGGATGCAATGAGAAAACTAAGTCGTTACCAAGCGTTCACCGTTACCAAGCGTTCACCGTTCCTTGTAGGAAATCATCCGCCATATGCCTGGTCTCTTCACCACTTTAGTTCAGCTGGTTCAGAAAGAGAGCTTGAGGGAAGCAATGGTGTACCAAGTGCTGGCGTATTTCTGCAGGAAGGACCTTCCCCAGTGTTGCAAGATCTTAAAAAGTCTGGCGGAACAATCTACAGCCACTGGTCATCATTTGCTGAGGTTTGCGTCATTTTGAAACTTTCTCATTTCAATAAACAATCATGCTATTATTATTTCTTGGGTAGCTCAATAAAAGGAATGTGGGTTGTACGGGTAAGCTCGTTTAAAATGGCTATTAACTCGCCTTTTGACACAAAAACTGCCTTTATTTAGGGCACTCTTCCTGGATCTCAAATTGGTTAGTCAAGTTAGAGGTTATGTCTAGGCTTGGAAGAGATGAAAGTTTGTTATTAGTTGAGAGTAAGCTCCACAAGGTGGTGTATTATGGTGGGTTATTTTCTCCACTGAGCATGGTCTTGAGCAATAGGGCCGTCCCAGATTACGCAACCTTGTTTGCACATGGGCTTCGTGGACCGTGGGAAAATCGTTTTGGAATTAATATTCTTGTCTCAAAATGGTGGGCCATTCGAAAATCGCGCGATTTAACTGTACTTATGCAGGTAAACCATTATCTCACTTCGACCGCCGAGTGAAGTACGAGCATTTCTGTTACTCTTCAAATTCTCTTTTAGTGTGTCAAGTGTGGTTGAAACCCAAGTCAAGTGCCTATTGCGATGTGTTACATTCCTTTGTGATCTCTATAAACTGGCAAAATCCACTGACTATCCTGTTGATGATCAGAGGAGAAGCTACGCAACAAACACAAAGTTGGACCACTGTTTTGAAGTAAGTAATTTATTTGACGCTGAAAGCCGTATTTCACACTGTCTAAAAAACGAAAATTGAATTAGGCTTTTCATTGTCATAAAATTGGACTCATTGACAAAATAGTTCTTACCGTGATACGATTCTGTTTTCGATACCAACTCAAGACAAGTCTCTGGCAATGCATACATGCAGCATTTTTGAATTTACAGTTTTAGCATTGGCTGACACAAAACAAGCAATTTTTTTGTTTCACTTATCGGGTTGATGTTGTTATTGATAATGGAAATGGAATCCTATCGGGTCACTGTGAGGTCAATTTTATGACAGTGAAAGCCTAATTTGATGTTTGTATCTTTTGCAGCGATGCAAGATGCAGCTTTAACATTTTTTTGAATTGCTTAAAATCAATCTGCGTTTTTGCTTGCAAATAAAGTTAAGTTTGTTTGGTTTGTCGAATAATGCTAACTTCAGTTTCTGACTTTTTGCAAAACATTCTGAATAGGAGCTACTTTGTGCATTTACAATATTTGCCCTGCCCTTCCAAATAATGTGGTTTAGTGGACCCACCGTCCAAAATTTTTAGGGTCCATTTCAATTTTTAGTGGTCCGTGAAAACAGTCCACAGACCATTAAGGTGACATAGAATGACGCACAAATTATGTTGGAAAATGAGACTGATCAGATGGTACCTTTATCATTGGAAATACAAAATGAAAACCAAGGTGGGACACTGATTACTGTACTTCTCAATGTCTTTAATTGCATTTCTTTTCAAAATTGTGTCCAATGTGAGTCTTCTTTTTAGCATTTTTGCATCACGTCCTAAAATGCAGCCTCAAAGCCAACACTTTTTATACCATAGGCGGATTTGGGGTGGAGGGACAGGAGGCCCAAACCCCCCCCCCCCCCCACCCGTGGCTGCCACAAAAAATAAAACAGCAAGAGCGTGAGGAAACATCGAGTTAATAATTAATCCTGGTAATTAACATGCGGCTGAAGGGGACTCAGACCCGATTACAAGTGCCCGATTCAGACCACTGGCGCAATCGTTCTCCCGTATTTTTTTCAGTAGTCCTTTTGTTTTGTAGTAGAAGGTCCACATCCTCAGAAATTCAACTGCCCCTGGAATTGTGCTTTGCGCCATTGCCCGAGACAAAATGTTGAGCCCCCTTATGATATCCTAGATCCACCACTGTATACACAGTATGTTATTTATCTTTTTAGTCTGTTTGTGTACTATGCATGGGGTGCTGTAAAAGTATGCATCAGCTAACCAGAATAGACAACAATAATGTTTAAATTTGTATTTTTACACTGAATTATTTCATCTAGGGACTCGAATTTCTCTGGAGCTCTCTAGAAGAATGGATGAACATCTTGTGTGTTGAATTTTCCCAATCCAGTTGCCAAAAGACAGTACACAATCAGAACCTACCCACCGAGGACATCTCCTCCAAAACACAAAATAGCTCTATTCCCGAGGAGATAGTTGGCTTACCCTGTGAGCAAACAAGTGACTCGGGAATGAGTCCAAAAGGAGACCCATCAAGCGACCAGCCTGTCAAAGCGCAGTCAGGACTAACTGCTTGTGAGAAGCAAGACGCATTTAGTGTTAAAAGTGGACTACTGAAGAGTAGCATCTCAGTTGACGAGTCTGTCATATCCACCACGTCACCGCGTATTTGCGCAGTGATTCAAGCATTCTACATGTGCTGTGCTTGCAGAGAGCAGTCAGGGTAGGTTGGGCATATAATGTTTTAACCTTTTTGTTGCTGAGCCTCTATTCTGACTACTTTCCCTGAGTGCTGTGCTAAGTAGGTCATCACTACTGCTGCACACTAAGCTGTTAAGAAGGTCATGGGGACTGATGACCTAACAATTTTAAATTGGAAATTTGAAGGGGAAATGTTAATTTCACAGAAAAGAAACCAACATAAAAGTTGTCCAGAACTTAATGGAGATTTTCACGATACACTGTGTGTAAATCTTCGTCATAGCCTTATAAGACAATTGGCATGTCGGCTGACCTCGCCTAACGCAGGATAAGGGTTAAAAACGATTTTTTATTCCTCCAATACTACACATTTTTTCTCAAGTACTTCAAATTAACTGTGATGTATTATTATGCTTAGTTATTTATCAGTGTCAAGTTCTATGCCACAAGTATGACCAGGCCTTCTTGCTGGCCTCTCACTTTTCTGGTGTTGCTAAAGGCAACGGCTTGTATTTACATGAAAATGGCTCTCTGAGAGGTTAAGGATTTACTTTTAGTAAATTAATGTTAACCAAAAGTGTTTGTTTTCTCCTTTAATGTTAATAAATGCATTGTATGATGTATGATGTTCCAGCTTGACATCACCTAGGTTCACGCAGTTTGTTTCTACACATGACGTCGCCCTTAAAGGTCTGGTCAAGAGGAACCCCACTGTGATCTTTGACCACTTTCACTTCCTGCTACAGTGCCCTGACCTCATGACTAGGTTCAGCAACACAATTCACACACAGGTAAGACTGGCAAAAACGAATGCCATGTGGTTTTCAATATGAGATTTGTTGCACTTTGGCACTAATTTTTGCGGAAATTTTGGTGGTAGTCATGGAAACGAATCATGTGCTTAAAGATAATGCCCATTTGTGTTTTTGCTAACAACTCCAGATTTTTCACTGCGATCATCAACTTGAAAACATTTTGCAATAGTCTAGAGAATTCAGTTGTATTTCATTAGCTACTAGTTTCAAACAAAGTTGACAGTCAGTGTTTCTTTTTGTCTAAAAAGGGTGAAATTTTGATGCAAAAAATTCCAATTATTAAGTTTTTATTTTATATTCAGTTTTCCTTCTGTCTTTTCCCCATGGCTTCAATGAAGCCAGAAGAATTTTGTCCAAAACTCATCAACTTTTAATGAAAACATCTGGTACAAAAGGTGTCTAAAATCTCAAAGGTACTGTAGGTCAAGTACTAGGCTTTCAAAATTGAAGACTTCCTTTCTCTTCACAGAATGTTGCATATTGGCTCAAAAGAACACAATTTGTGTGGTTCTCAGAGCTTAACGGTCTTTATCGTTCCAGCCATTTGAACTGAGAAAGAGATGGTTTTACCAGAATCTTTTGCCAAAAAATCATGGTGAGGAGGCTGTCATGATGATTCCGACTACAAGTGATAGTGAAGTCATCACTGTGGACAGAGGTGGGTGGTCTTAAGTCTCTTCGCTTTGGCTATTTTTAATGATACATGAAAACGTGCATGCCTATCATGGAATGAAGATTTATGAGATAAGTCCTTTTTTCCTCCTGGTGGCAGGACACGCTGAATTTGTGTTCCTTTTGCCTGCTGTCAAGAGTCGATTTCCCGCAGTATGCAATATTTCCCTCTCTTTTTTAAAAGATCAATGATGCAAAGCTTGTTAAGAATACTTCACTATCTTGTCTGTTGTTAAAGGAATTGACTTTGTTACGGATGAGGTCAGACATCCTGTGCAAAAAGGATTATGGGATATTGGTCATCCAAAGCAGCATTACCAGCTAGTAGATTTAGGGATTCTTCAGAGTTCACCAAGCAGCCAGAAGTTAGGGTTAGGATTACGGTTTCCCAGAAACTCTTTGTACTACTGACTAGAAAATTGCTTACAGTATAAGCCAAAAGTGTTCAATATACACAATGAACCCTCATGATGGCTTGGCGGAAGCCGAATTCATTATGAGAGTAGCTTTCCCTCATGACTGAGAATGAAGGGAAGTGTCAAGAAAGTTCACTTAGTAAAGTGTCTAAGCTATTCTGTAATTAGAATTTTGTTCCCGTAATATTGATTACAAGTCATTTTGCGTCAACAGAATCGGCCATCATGACGTGGAAATGGTATTTTGGCTGATTACTTTCGTCACGTACAGTACGTGACATAGCCTTGATTACGGAAAAGTTGGCTCATGTCAGGCAAATCTGTTCTCTGAGAAATGTGTGCATTGGTTTTTGCTATTGCTGTAAAAGATGAATGCTTCAGGTGCATATAGTTTCAATTCAGATCGTTGAAGAAATATTTCGAGTGAAGAAGAAGGTATAATTGTATCTTTGCCAGTTGTTTTGTAGTTTGAGCATGTGAGTTTGTTGTGAACTTTGATGCGCTGTGAGTAATGATGGATGACTTTGTGAGACAAGGCAATGACTTTTTAGAGGCCAGTTTATGATTTGCATAAAAAGGCTCTCTGAATATTGGCAAAAGTAGGTTATTAATAAGTCAAAAATAAACTGCTTTTTGAAGGTGGCTCTGTAAAGAATATGACTCCTTTTTGCTTCATACAAGGAGACTTAGGATATGGGATATGATTCACTATAGCTCTAACTTCGTACATGTATGCCATTTTCTCCTTCTCATCAGAGAACCTGTTCAACTCTAGTTGTCACGAAATTTTCAAGAGTTCTCCCGACAAACTGAAGAAGAGTATAGCTGTACGGTTTACTGGTGAAGAAGGTGTAGGTCACGGAGTAGTCAAGGAATGGTTCGACGTTCTCTCCAAGGAAATCCTTAATCCGGACTACGCTCTCTTCACTCAGTCCGCTGATGGTAAGCCATGCTTGTCGGGATAAGAAACTTACATTTTCCACTCTTAGAAGAAGTAGTCAATAGTGACATTTGGGTTTTTGAGTTGACTCAGGCTTTGCAATCGAAGCCATTTGTAGCTGGATTTTGAATATAGCAACGAAGAAACATATTCTAGGGGTTCACAGAACCACAAAAATTATCAGTATTCTTTTATGAGCAATAACTAACGATCAATTTTTTAAAAAGGTGACAAAAATAAAAAAATGTCAAAGTTTTTACAATAGGTAGACAGTATAATGATATACCAGTATTTGGAATCTACGAGTTTGAACTTCATCATTTTTCCAAGAAATGACATCTGATAAACTAACAAGGTATTCTTTGCCAAAAAAATCCTGGAATTTCCCCTTTTAAGCTGGAGAAGGCCATACCCAGTCGCAACTCAATACCGTAGTTTCAAAATTCCTGGCCACGAAGGGCAAGTTTACCCTCGCCTTGATGGTCAGAAGGATCCGAGAAAGTCGCTGCTTTGTATTAATTAATGTGTGACATCATATCACTGTGGTGCTGTAATGACTTTGTTATAACTGTTTTAGGCTCTACGTTCCAGCCAAACTGTAACTCATCTGTCAACCCCGACCACTTGAACTACTTCCGATTCGCTGGTCAAATCATGAGTCTCGCCCTTTACCACAGGCAACTTCTCAACGTCTACTTTACACGCTCGTTTTACAAGCACATTCTCGGTGAGCACTGACTGTTGCATAACAAAGGTTTACTGTAGGGATAATGACAGTAATAAAGAAAATGTGGTTGAGTGTCCATGTATCAGAGATCAGCAGCAAGTTATAGTGGTGTACCTCTGCTCCTGTGGTGGTCTGTTCATGCTTGTGTTATATGATGTGACTGCAATTTGCTCTCTGTTGTTTTAATTGGGTGACACGTGAGGTGGCTATTTTCAAAGTCACTTATGAGTTCTCAATAGAACACTGTTGTAGCCAATACCTGAATCATGAGTCTACTCCAGAAAGGATTTTTCCAAAGAATCTTCTGACATGGTCAACGTTTCTTTGCAACTTCAGCCATGTATTAGACGAAAGTTGATGATTTGTGTGATATTTTGTCGATTTTTTGTAAACGAATAGTGCTTTTAAACAATGCACCAAAATATATGGAGGGCAAAATATTTACTTTTCTCAACCACTGAGATACCGTGTAACGGTAGACTAATACCATGAGTCTCTGTAGGAAGTTGATTCGACTGTAGTATTATTTTGTTGTACAGGTATTCCTGTGAATTACAACGATGTAGCGTCTATTGACCCTGACTATGCAAAGAATCTCCAGGTAATACCTCATTACAATTGTTGTGTCCCTTGAGTATTTGTTGATGTTTGACCATTATCAACCTTTTAGAAGATTAGTGAAGAGGTTTTTACAAACCAAACTTCTCAGATTGCTATATCCTGTAAGGTACATGCCAGCACTTTCTCTTGAAAGAATTCCGAAATGAAATTGTGTGCATGTATTTTTTATATGTAAGTTTCATTTACAGATTTACTGAAAAGTTTGTATTCACATTGTGAATATTTCAGGATATTCACCCTTTAAATAATAAGTTGCTGAAAGCACTTGATTAAAATTAATTTTAGAATGTTGCTTGAGAACTAAATAAACCGTAGGTGATGTAGACTTCTGAACTAATGTTGAAAGGATTGCGGTCACTCTGGTAAATGATGTTACATTTTCATTTCTTTCTCCTATAGGTGGGCTTTTGTTTGATTCCCCAGTCATGTTCTTGTGACCTGTGGTCAGTTTCATTAACAGTGACATAAGACTTAGGCAGAAATTTAGTCCTTAATGAGAAATAATTAAAATCTTGCATCAAGCTTAAGTGCAAAGTCAATGAGAACCGATATACTCATTATAACGTATGTATGCCATAAGCGACTCTTTATATTGTCTTAAGCATTGACCTATATTCAATACACTTCCAGTTATAGTCACGATGTCGTTTGGTGTCTTCCTTTTATACTCGACTCGGTAAAGTTGTCCATATCCAAATATTCGCACACAGTAAACTTTACACTCGTAACTTCTAACTAGTGATTAAATCATATATAATTTGAATAAATTATTTCCTCGCTGTTATGCTGTCATGATAACTTGGCTGAACCCTCCATATTCAGCAATTGTGAAGTGGTAGCCAGATTTCTGTCTTAAGACACTTTTCATGAAACGGACCTCAGATAGTTATAAAAAATTTTTGCAGTGGATTCTGGACCATGACATATCTGACCTTGGCCTTGACTTGACCTTTGCTATCGAAACTGATGTTTTCGGCATGATGGAGGAAGTAGAACTCAGACCAGGGGGCACTGACATTTCTGTCACGGAACAGAACAAGGTTTGTCTCACTACTGTTGCTGCCTGCAGGGTTTGAAACTTGCTTGTGATGTGATCTGTTTGAAAAGTGCTGTTCTTCCGTTGTGAAAAGATTTTCGTGTGTTACAGTTTGTTAAAAACTGAATAAAGTAATCAATTTACCATTCTGACATTCTGGACCCAGTAAAATTAAAGTGAAATGCCAAAATTAAAATCAGAAATACTACTTAGGCCAGCTTTACGTAGCGTTGTAAGCATTTTGAAAATAATTTATGGATTTGGTAAAATCTTAATCGTTCTCAACTCCATGCGACCATACAAAAAATGCAACCATTGTTGGAGTGCGACAAACACATAATATGCTTAAAAGTTTTTTAGTGCTAAAATGTCCCTGTGATTACCTGAATGGGTAGCAATCCAAGCCCTGAGGAATTTTTGAAAATGTGATGTGATTGTGCCTTTCATTTCCTATTTGCGGCTCCAAATTGTGTCAATAGTGGCAGACACGTCACCACCAAACATCCGTATCATAATCATCAAAATGACAGCTATTAATGAAAAATTACTATTACAGCACTATCACTATAATGGTTCTCGTCAGGTCAAAAGTCTTTTGATAACTTGGTATTGTTAGCAAAGAAACCTTGAATGTAGCTACATGTATACATTCATCGTGCAGAGCCTTCTGACTTATTCTCTTATTGATAAAATTTGTTGAACACACAACAATGTTCACGATTAATAATTTTCAATGATGTTCACTTGAGCTCTCTGTATCTTTGACAGTTATTTGCTTCGCAACACTAGAGCAGACGACCAAGAGACATAAAGAAAACTGATGATTACTATGGCAGAATTTTCAAGGCTGTTCTAACTTGTCTCGTGGTAGTCTGCTTGTTAATTTTGTCAGCAGGAGGGGCTGCTGTCAAATTATTGAATGAAAATATTCACCAAACTGACCTTTGTCGTATTTCCAGGAGGAGTATGTCCAGTTGGTCACTGAACTGCGCATGACCAGAGCTATCCAGCCTCAAATTGACAGTTTCCTGGTCGGATTCCATATGTTTGTACCCCAGTCACTTGTACAGATGTTTGATGAATACGAGTTGGTATGTGCTAGTTTAACATTCTGTTTTCAAAACAAATCAGTGTGGCCTGGTGGGTTGAGTGTCTGCCTCCTGTTCTCAAGGTCATGCGTTCAAATTCCACAATATTTAATTAAACCCATGTCAATGTTTTTATAAAATGATCCCTGCTTACCTCCATCCTCCATAGCATAAATTTCTGTTAGTCAGTCTTCTGATCATTCTCAGGTCTGTGTGCTCTCCTCGAGCAACCTACCATGCGTGGTATGTGTCTCATAGTCGTTGTTTTCGCAGGAGCTGCTGCTATCAGGCATGCCTCACATTGATATGGACGACTGGAAGGTAAACACAGAGTACCTGGGCTACACTTCTGATTCTCCTGTCATCAAATGGTTTTGGGAGGTGGTTGAGGAACTCTCCGAACAAGACCGTACTATGGTACTGCAGTTTGTCACAGGAAGGTGAGTAGTTGTGGTACTTATTTTAAATTAGCAGTTGTGCAATGTTGGTAAGAATCACATCCTGTGATCAGCTGTCCCCTTTTCTGGAAATGGAAAATTGCATTGACCTAGTTTTTCATTTCAAATGGTTAAATGTTCTGAGCATAGATGGACATGAAAGATTATTTCGAGTCCTATACCCAGGTTTTCAATTTTTTAGTGTTTTGATTGCAGTGTACTTGAAACTGGCAGTAAAACTTTACTGGCATTAGAATGAAGAATGCCACAATTATCAAGCTATAAAATAGTTATTAGTGTGTTAGTAAGTGCCCTACAGATGCCTAGCATTGTGGGTAAATACTGTTGAATAAGAAAGGGCACTGTTGTACTGTGGGAAGTGTAAGGAATTCAGCACAGTTTCAGAGACGGTGTTGTAGTGTTTCAAGATTTGGCTTTACTGTTAAAATGTCACCAAAGTAAGACGTGATGTGGTGGCAAGTGAAAATCTATTATTTCTTGAAAGATTTATTAAGTAGAACTACAAAATAAGTGCTCTATCTTTTTATGTTGTGTACCATAGTTTTCAATGTTTAGACAAACTGCGTTATGATGATCTCTGAATTGCTAGTGGAAATGGTAAAAAATACGAGTGGAAAAAGTAAAAATGCATTAAAAACTTGGCTTTTGTCGGACGCTGTTAGCAGAGTGTTACTTCTGGTGTGAATTTTCAGTCAGGTCAACTGCTGTGGTGACCCCTAGTGTCATTATTTTTACGTCTGCTGCTGTATCTACTTAATAATGATACTGAAGTACATGATTGTATCACTACTTCAATACATCAACTATAACATATATTGAAACAGTTCCATGTGTATTTCAGGATCATTATACATGTAATATAAGAATAGGGATCCGGAAATACACATTTGAGTACTATTATTACTATTTTAATATTATCATCATCATTATTATTATTATTATTATTATTATTATTGTACTCAAATTAAATCTGGTATGCTATACAATACTCACATAATTAAACTCCTAGAACCTCGGAGGCATCACGCCTCCCTCAAAGGGAAGGTGGTACTGAAGATTGGTAAGAACTGCCCTCTCTTTCTTTCTCTCGAGATCTCGTCTGGTTAACACCCTCGCGTAAACTCTCATACCAAGCAGACAACATTTTGAATCGAACTCTATCTAGTTTGTTAAGTTAAAGAATAGAGTAATTTGAATCTGAACAAAGCTTACTGAACACTGCTTTGAAACCATTTTTTCTCTGTGTAGGATCTTGGCATTGTCATTTTTAAATTCACGACCTTTGTCGTGGAAGTGATTATGATCCTGAAATACAGGTGTCACTGCTTCAATATTTTAATTATATATTATCATATTAATGAAACTTGAGTTGAAATATTTTCGTCCTTGCAGCTCACGAGTGCCACACGGAGGGTTTGCCCATCTATCCGGTGGAAGTGGTCTACAGAAGTTTACCGTCTCTCACACCGAGTACCATTCTGGTGTACTGCCCTCTGCTGGAACATGGTAAGTTTATTCTCTCTACGTGTGGCGCTCCTCTAACCAAAGATTGTGTGGTTTAAGTACATGGTCATGTGAAAGGCGCCAAAATCAAGCAGCATTTTTGGTGTCTGGTATCAGTGTACTGACTAGTGAAGTGCATTTGTCTGAGAGGCCCCCTTTAGGCCATTCAAGTAAACTATACTTGCTCATCTCCCACCGTCTAGAACTCTAGATGAAAACATGTGGCTATTAAATGAATTTAAATGTTCATTTTGGAGTCGAATCTAACAAGTGGCGTGGAGTTTAGGACTCACAAAGGTTTGTAACCGGTTTACTAGGAGATGCACTTTATTCTTGTTAGCATTTGTTGGCACTTGAACAATGTATTAGTAGGAATTGCATCAATAAAAATTTAGGACTGGTGTAATAATTGTGCAGTGGAGAATATGAGTTAGACCTTGGATTTTATTTTTCAGTATTAATCTGTTGCGCCTGCCAGAATATCCTAATAAAGAAGTACTCCAAGATCGCCTTAAGGTGGCGCTGTCTTGTGGAGGTCACGGATATGGATTGGCCTAAGGTGTGATCATTGTCAGGACTGACCTGTGATGGAAACAACAGAGACAGGGTTCAATATCTGTTGTCTTTTTTGTGTTATATCTTGACAAAATTACAGTACAAAAGTTATCAGACAAAATACTATCCTCCCATCTTGAGCACTCTGTGATTCTGTTAAGAGCAAAAATTACTATCAATAACTTCTTTGGCGGGAAAATTCTAATTGCAGAATGTCTGAGCCTCCTTATTCACTTTCCTCCTAATTCCTGCCTATTCTTGGTCACAAGGAAAGACTTCTGTGATGACGCAATCTGACCTCTGACCTCCACCCAGCCGCCCATTACCGGAAATCCCATGACATTTTGTCTGAAAACATTTGGCTTGTACTCAGAACAGTTTGCTGACAACTACGCATTGAACCAAAACATTCTTAAAAGTATGATAATACTTGTCTTATACATGAAGAGAATAATAAAAGCTTATTTTTTATTTTGTAATGACCTACTTGCTACATGGAAATCAAAAGCTTTTCAAGTGCTTTTCTGTGATATCTCATGCTAAACTGCACCATTATTACAAAGTAGAATTTTAGATTTATATTTGTAATAACCTTTGTGAAATCGATGGCTGTCTTCACCTGGTTGTGTGAAGAAGATATGAAGGATTGAGATGCCTTGTGTTATGGGCTTCTAGTTAGTGTATTCCTGTCATTATTTATGCTGTGAAACAGAAATATGGAAATCTTATATTTGTGCGAATTACATGTATCTAAGTGTGAACTGGCTACCTACTTAACTATCAATGTCCTGTTGGATAAAAGACATACATGTAGGCTATATTAGTAAAAAATGACATTGTATGTATAGCCATGCATCACGCTGTAGGCTATATTAGTAATAAATGACATTCTATATATAGCCATGCGTCAGGCTGTCATTCTTGAACAGATATCTAGCTGTACTCCTGTTCATGAAAGTTGATTTAAGATTTAAGACTAAGATTTGTTTAAGGTAAGACCGGAGAAATTTAAAAAATGACCTTTTAATGGACAGAAGTGGGATTTTTGTCTTGGGCCTTGGCTTAGATAGTAATTCAGTCAGTGTTTGACATAGGCGAGCACACAAACTACGCTCTCGTGTGCCGTGAGTCGCACTGCATTGTCGGGTGTTTGCGGGTTCTCTATTCGAAAGCAGACGATCTTCAATTTGGTATTGTTTAGGGACTTTAGATTGCAAAAAATGTCAACGAAATTTGTTCCTCAACAGTTTGCAGTGGTGTCTTAGCTTGATTTCGGTCTCAATTTTGGAATTAAGAAATTTCGTGGGCTTAGAAATTCTGATCTTAAGTTGGTCCGATTTTGATCAGAAAGTGTCGTGAAACTGAGCCCCAGAACTGTTATGAAAAGGGCGGTTTTCTAATTTTAGGCCATCTTGGCACTTTTCCAGTGTAATTAATGCCACTGTGGTCATAGTGATTTTGTCGCTAACTTGGTCATTTCTTATTTATTTTTGACGACTGGGTTTTTGGTCTAAATAGGCCTTGCTAATTTTTCCGGACACTCGGTTGTACATGTACCTAATACAATATTGTGATAGAATTTTAAAGGTTCCTGGGATATTTGTCAGTATATGGTGGCCACGACTTGCCCTGCCCTGAGCTGAACTTCGAAAAATCGTAAACACAATCCCTGTGACTGCAAACAGTAAGGCATTATTCTCGTGCGTGTGGTACGTTTCCGTGATCATAAAGGATTTGAAAGATATATGATTTCATGGGTTCACCACTTGTATTTTAACATATTATCAAAGCAATGACCCGTGGTAGCGAAGGTATCCAATTTTAACTTCATATTACGAACTGTCATGAACATTCTACAATAAACTATTAAGTTTTGTGTATGTCTTTGTGGATTAAAAAGCCATCATTACCTAAACTGGCAATTTTGTGTCGGCGCGTATTCACTAGTCCAAACCTGTGTCTTGCTGTCAAATGTTTCGCTCAAATGTTTCCATATATGCACCTGAGGTTACCGGTAATGTATAGGCACAGGCCGTAACCCCGTCTATAGGTAGATGCCCGCATTAATTTGCGTTCGTTTTGTTCATTCATATTGCTTTTCCTCTCTAAGCAAATTGATGGCAAGTGAATATCGCCCTGTACATAAGACATATGAAAGAAAGTCATCCTTTCAAAAATCGTTATGTGGTTCCTGTAACACTGTCTTATAGTTATTGTGTGTGAAGTACTGTGCGTGAACTTGGAATCCTGCGTAATCTCAAGGTCGCGTATGCGTGAACTTGGAAATTAATACACTACGAAACTTGACAAGTTCACTCAAATAATCACGTTCACGTTCAGCATTGCACTAAATTAAATTACATGTTAATAAAATAATTTAAATTTTAACCAACCTTTTTTCAATTATTGGCGATCTTGTTAACCAAACAATAATAAATTGATTTAACTATTCACACATTCCTCCGATTTTGTATGAAGATACGGTAAAGGATAAATCGTGTAGACGAGAGGCCAATAATTACTAAAAATATTTACACTGAATTAAAAATCACACGATTTTCTTAATCTATATTCAATTCCAAGTTCACGCATACGCGATCTTAAGATAAACCAGGATTCCAAGTTTACGCACAGCAAAAACACTGTCGAGGTGGTTGTAATAGCAGATTAAGTCAGTGGCTGATAAAATAGATTGTTCTGGCCCCAATTCAAACACGAAACCAAATCATTTATCCGTAAAAACAAACACCCGAAATAATACGTATTTTATTGCCGATGTTTCTTCAAATAACATTTATCACAAGGTGAATATAGCGTGGCTTCTGTTGTTTATCGCATGATAGCGTTGTGAGGTCTGTAGATAAGCACAAAGTTACAATCATCTAGTAGTTAGCAACAGTATCTCCATGGCTTCTGGGGAAAAGATATCCGGGAACCGAACAAAAAAATTTCAGAAGAAGTTGCAAACAGGACCACCTTCCATCGCGTCAACGGAAACAAGTACGCGTACAGGAACGTCTGGGTCTCAGAACAGCTACGAATCACAACTCGTAAGCGGCTTTCAGCGCACTTATATAGGAACGCAGAGGCATTCGTATGAAAAGCAAGTGCGTCTGTCCGAGAAACTGTCACGGTGTAAACCTACGCAGCCTCCGGATCACAAGCGAATACCCAGTAAAGAAGTGAATGAAAAAGTCGGAATTGTGAATAGTTATCAGTGGAACGCTAACGGAAAGCTGCACCACGGCTTTATATGGTGAAAATGTGTGCTGACAACACGGCACGTATTTAATCGAGACCCATGCAGCAAACGCTATCGCAGTTCCGCTAACGAACGGCATCTTGACACGGATAGGTACACGTAAATACAAAATCTTTGTCTTGGACTTGGTGTTCCGTTCATCTGCGTTGCAAAAAGAGCTAAGTAATCGGTTCTCAAGGAAATTATCATAATGTCCGTCCTTGCTGGTGCACAGATATAATCATTACACGTTTACGTTTTATGAATGGAGTGAAACAACGTATTCTGTTGATAAATTTTATTTGCTCAGTTCTCATTTTCTTCGTGATATAAAGACATCGATAAGAGGGTCATACGGGCTTTCATGTTTTAACTGAACATACTATTGAATAACACTCACTACTGAAGCGTAAACGTTGGAAAAGAGCTATTGTGGAATGTGAAAGGAGTTTCGACGCTCAACAGAGTTCCCTCGCAACCTGGCTACCTATCGAACAACCAGGAGAATGTGAGTTAGATTTGTCTCATCGACGATTATTGATTTATCTGCCAGACGGGGTTGTGCATGGGTTAACGTCCTTGAAGTGAAAGTAATCTATATCTGAACAGATATACTTAAAAGGTATAACTTGAATGCAGCTTACAGTTACTGACGTGAATAGACATGTTGAAACTAGGCGGAGAGCATGTTCCTGAAGATGATGAAAGTCAGCAGGACGAATTTTCCAACCCGCCATTGGAGACAAAATATAAAGATCCACCTTTGTTTGAGGATAACGACGATGTGTATCTGTGTTATACGCGTCCCGGGACACATCACATTCACGCCACCGATATGTTGTATGAAACGCATACTCTTTCGACTTATCCGAAATCTTGGTCAAAGTGCAAGGCGTCTCACGGCTCTCGCAAGTTAAGAGAGGCCTACAGTCAGAGAAATGATTATTATTACAAAGTTCCTGCCTTCAGAGTTGTGAGCAAAGAAAATTTAGACAGCATTATCAAACGACTGTCAACTTGCCATACGTTTTCGACGCGGTCGAAAGTAACATCGGTGAAAAGTGCGCCTCAGTCTAGAAGGTCGACCAGTCTGAGAGATGGCTCAGCCAGTCAGCCCCAAGGCTCGGAAAAGGATTCCTCAGCAAACCGCATGGTTGTGACATTTAAAGAACCCAATGAGACGACTGAAAACGAAGTCAAAGATGAACCCTCGGAGAACACAGCAAACAATGCAAGTGACGATTCTAACAATACCACCTCACACGTTAAAAAATGCAACGGGAATTTACATGAAGAGATCGGTTCAAAAACTCAAAAACTCTCAGAAGCCGAAGTAGCAGCTAGAATACATCGTTTATGTCGGGGAACGTCTACAAGTAGGATTCGAGAAGCATCCGTGAAATACAAGGGAAAGAAGGAATACGCCGATTCTGTTAAAAAGTATAGCAGAAAAGAGAACAATAAAACAGATACGTAAACTGGACATGTTGATAGAAATCTCTCTCTATCTCTCCCTCTCCCTCCCTCCTCTCTCTCTATATGTATACAACAGGTATACCGTCTAAAGTGCATAATGCAAAATAGCAACGGCAAATTGTTCTCATATGATGGTAACTTTCGCATTGATTTCAAGAGTCTAATGTTTCATTTACAGTTTTATATTTGCAATCGACCACAATCATTTGGGAAAATATTTCAACTGTTTGGTGTCATCTCGTAATAATTTATTATTATTTTTTTGATGTCACGGTATCCATGTATTTTCCCTAAGTAATTATTTGTTATCAAATAAATTAATTAAATAAAAATCCCATTGTTTAACGAAACCATTCTTCCAAAAGTGCGAAAAGATAATTTCTCTGAATTGAACAACCAGGGATGCAAATGTAGAGTTACTGAATTTTGAAATGCTTTCCCTGAAGCATTCAATTTCGTTGAATTAAAGAACCGTTCAATTGACTGTGCATATTTTGATAATCTGCGGAAATTTTCAGAAAATGACAAAACTTTTCTCAAGAGTAACTGAAACATCCGATAAAAAAGTTAACTTTCAAACTATTAATGACCGTGATTTTTTATATTTCCAAAAATAAAACTTATATCATTAGTCTGAACTTCACTGTTTTTGCCACCATTGCTCCAAAATAAATGAGTTTCTATAAAGTTCGACAGTTGTAAGGAAACCTTATATTGTGTCATCACATTTTTCTTTCAATCTTGGATTCTAGTACCAGATAACGCGGCGAGGTTAATCAACGTTTAAGGTAGGTGGATACACAAAAAATTAATTTTGACTCTTTTTTAAATTTTTATGTCATCCTAATTTTTAATTCGTGATGCACAGTATACTGAAGAAAAATAAATTAAATCATTCTGAAAATCATATGGCTTGAGTGCTCACCATCTCAGTGACTGACAAGTGGGGCGGAGCTTATACAAGGACACTTGCTCTAATCTAACCCTGTCAACAAACATTGCGTAACCAGGCAATCGAGAGTGCTGTACCAATTGATTGTTCTAGTACATAGATTCAAACGTATCCCCGAATTAAAACTAATGATATACGATTTTAGAGGAAAGCAATATAAGAAACTTTGACAAAGTATGTAAGTGCAAAATATTGAAAAATTTCGAAGAATGACTGAATTTTTTGCTCGCTGCCCTAGCCATCCAAGGAATTTGAAAGTGGTCCGTTTTGGTACATACATGTAGTGAGAAGTCTAAATGTACATATCTAGCAGGTTGTCTGACAATGTTTTTATTTCATTTTATTTGTTGAAATTAACAAACTTTTTCAATATTTAGACCAGGTTTCATTCTCTTACTCATAACAGTACGTGCACGTGACACTTGACTTTGCAAAGTACATAGGTCCAACACAGTTTTCGGGGAGTAATGGAGAATAGTATAAATTCTAAATGTTGATGGTAAATAACTCATCCTTTATTGAATAACAAACCATTTGTACAACAAAACAACATCAATTGCGTATTAGTTTAATGACTCGTATTTAAATCTAACGAATACTTTTTAAAATTAAGAGCGAAAAACACAGGCAAAAATTACGAGCGAAAAATACGAGCGTACATTAAAACATCTAAGAACTCAAGCCAGCTACTCACGTAAAACACGAGAGAAGCCTCGGTCGTAATTACGAGCGCAATTGCGGGCCACACTTTTCCCCAGGCTCACGATCGTGGGCCATTCGGGTGAAAGTGTCGCGCGCAAAAGGTTGGACCTGTGACGCAGAACATCTGGATAAAAAGCGGGACGTCTGGGTCTATGCTAAAATGCAAGGGTGAAATGTATTCTGCAATACACAAAAACATACCGACAGCCGAGTGTTCTTAGCAAAATGAGAAATTGCGGGTGTCTCAAAAATGAAACGCCCCACTGTTTAGTTGAACAGGAAAATCGATCTACTGTATATCACGTGGGAAATTACAATAGTATGCGATACTATGCAAAAGTCGCCGTGTCAAAAAACGGAACATTTTGAAGGTGTAGCCGAAAGTGAAATCAAAAAGCCAAGGGCGGGACAATCAATTAGCAAGTACGTACAATGCAATCTGTCGTTAACACAAAATAACACAAAATCGTTCAGTGGATTGGACTGTTTCAGGAAAACTTTTCGTTTTTATTTTTTTTTTCACTGGTAGTACTATAATACTGCAGTTTAGGTGACATGGCAAAGGCCTACTGTTTAGAATTCGAATTAACAAAATGAATCTGGGCAACAGCTTAACATTGCACAAATGAATTATTATAGAAACAATAGAAAAAATAGAATAGTACATGCCAACACGGCCCACGCGCGCACCCACAAAACTGTACGCAAATAAATGCACGAGTAGTTTTCGAAACTGGCATACTTGAACATATCTGTGTCAGTAGGACCAAAACTTTCCGTTTTGTAATTGCTGAACAACACTGAGAAACCAAATGTCACCGTTCATTATACTGTAACATGATTTTAACGTCCAAAATGTCTTGTTGAAAATTTTCCAACGTGTTGTGCTGCGCATTTAGTCTACTACTGAACTGATGCTGAACAACTGAACACCACACATGCGCAGGCAGTAAGGTTGGTGTTGCTTGGCCGTTGCACTGCTACTGAGGTCGAACATCATCGCCAACTGGCCGAATTTTTAAAATTTTTGAAAGTAAGAAGACAAAGAGGGGCGGCCAATCTGTCATCGCCCTTTGATCGATGGGAGGAGCAAGGCATCCGATGCTATAAGCTCATGCGCACACCCGGACAAAAAACAGTATAGGTGGGCTCGAATTTTTCGGCATGCGGACCTTTTACTGAAAAAATCAACGAGGACTAAAAAAAAAACCGGGCGTCGAGATTCAGGCATTCGGCGGATTTGTGGCGCCCGCGCCGAGTTCATGTAGGATTTGTGGACTTTTGTCTCTCTTATTCGGTCCCGGCGGGACTTTTTGCTGAGGTGGACCTTGGTTGTCAGTGGCGGCCAATTCGCCAAGTTGGGGGG
>NMRA01000038.1:125715-144111 GCA_002633005.1 Phoronis australis | reverse complement strand
CCCTTTCGTAATCGGACGGCAGAAAGTGCTTGCCACACACACGGTAATTCTCCACTGCTTTGTACGTTGCGTGGACGGGTAACGCTGCGTTCTTCACACGAACGAGCCAAGTAGGGCGAAGTGTGTCATCCATCGGAAAGCGATGCAAAGGTACTCCCAAAGCGCGCGTGAGTCGATAATTAGTACATCCTGGTACGCAGCAACAGTGTGGCATGTTGACTGACTAGTAAATGAAAGCAAACGATGACGGAACTTAACACAACCGAGGTAGAACAATGACTGACTCGACAGCTTTCACAGTCAGACTATATGAAAAGAAATTGGCGCGAAATGCTTGCCTCCTAAAACGTCACTTCCGGAGTAGCGAACGAGTAATTAATAAAATTACGAAAAGCTGTAATTAAGTGGTAAATATGTCTAGGATAACCAACCAACCTTATTTTAGCTCAAAATGACATCGAAAAAGGTTGCCTTCGCCTTTAATGTTTGAGATTTTGTCTGCATTTTGTGATCCCCTGTAAATCATTTCATTATACATAAGTGCGCCCCTTTTGAATGAGTGCTCTTTATGTTTTGTGATCCTTTCTTTTTAGATTAGAGGGCCTTCCATAAATCTAACGCTGAGATTAGACTTGATCAAATACTGGTACTCCTCTGCCGTGTGCTTATTTTGGGCACGCCTACTTAGTCATCAGATGAGCTATACCAAAGTGTCCTATTATACTTTCAGATCAGTACAGATGCGACTATACACTCTCAACAAGCGACAGTTCGTCATGGTGTTTGTGGTGTTCTTTATATGTTTCGGACTCTCTTTAATCGTTGGTCTATTTGGTGAGTGAGCATTTGAGGTTTGTAAGTGATTTAGACTTAACAATTATTATTTACAAAAGAAAGTGCATTTTTATGTTATTTTAAAGCATTTCACTTGTTTGTACATTCTGTGCATTGCTAATGGTTATACTGCCACTCTAGGATTTCCAAGGTATATATAGTATCTTTAATCCCATGTAGAATCCTGAATAACGTGGAGAATATTGGTACAGCTCTCACAATAATTCACGGAACTCTGTTTGTGAATTCAGTCATTGACAGGTTCTAATGTTTCCTAAATCTTAAAGTGCTTAAAACCATTATTTACCTCATTTTGACATTTGGCTACATTTTCAGCCACATGAAACTTTCCATTATAGAACTGCGTATCACAATAGTAAAATTTATCCCCCCAAAAAACAGGAAAATAGAAGAAAAGCAACTTCAGTTGAAAGTTTCTTAGATCCGTGGTCTTGAGTATGAAGTATGAATGTACCCAGCGCTGGTGTGGCTTGTCCACCAACACGCGAGGTTCTTGTACATTCTTGTGCCATATTCGCACTTCTGGGTTGTCCCACGGAAAAGTGATACGAGCCACACCATGGCCAAGTCCTAAGTTGTCACAACCACCATGAGGGCAACTTCTTGCCTTTCCCTAAACCACCGGAAAACCAGCAGCAATATCTGAGGATATTCACACTAAATATAATGAAAGATGACTAGGGCTGTGATTAGTTGTTCCAATTTTACTTGCATGTTTCGACCAATAAATGCTTGAGACAGCCAAATAAGATGTTGTCGGATAGTGTTTGCGGTGTTCTAATTTGACAGCTGATCGACTGGTGGGTGTGTTTTGGTGTTTTTGATATGAAATTGGTGGTTTTAAGCTCTTTAAAGGGACATTGGTGCATGCATCTTATTTGACCCCAAGCATGCCTCTCTTTGGTTTTAAACGAGGCATGCGAGTCCCATCTGGGAGTGACCAGGCATGTGAGTTTCGCCGGGTAGTGTCCAAGCTTGTGTGTTACATCTGGGACGTATGTCTGCGGATGATTCAATTACAAAGACATTTTCAGTTAAACTTTTAAGTAATTTGATCTCTGGCAGTTGTGTTCTACATGTTTTACGTAAATGTATTTAAGGTCCCCCAGTCGTATCTCAAACTGTCCAGAATGCCACTGCACTTCAACCAAAGCCTTCCAGTTTAAAGGTAAGAATGAGCACACTCGCAGTTTTCTCATGTTCTCTTCCTAGTAAATTGCATGCTAGAACTGTTGAAAATGATCAGTCAAGGGCATTGCATGATTTCAGTGTCTTGAATTAAAACATTTGAAACAGATACATTGTATCCATTAAGGACTTGCAAACTATGAAACTTTTAGGTTCTGTAAATATTGGTTTTTTACTACACAATGAGCATAAAGTGGTCATGTGACTTCTTTGTCTTTATTTGGCTGCACAGAGTGAATAAGAAAGCTGAGCTGTGATCGATAACTTTTGACCAATTGAACACGGTTATGATTGACTGCTTCACAGTTGGGATTTACAGCTTTAATTTGTTCTAGAACACTTAGCATACTGTTAAAATTCCCGTTAAGGCTCAAGCTCATTTTGGGATTTCAAGGGCCCCTGCTTATCTAAGGAGTCATCCTCTGGTTTTGAGAATTTTCAGTTAAGGGCCCACTGTTTGGCAGGATATCATCTGAGATATTTCAAATAGGGGCCTAAAGTGGATTTTCCCATTTCTGAGGGCATCCATGACCAATGGTGCGTGACTGCGTTTACTGTTTAAAGCATGTCCTTGTGGAGACTTGGGTCTGCAACAAATTCAGGGCAGGGTGACGCACTTCAGGACAGGGAGTCTAGTTGGTACTTCCACATTGACCAGCACTCTATCACACCTTTTGGGAAAGAGCAATGTTTGGGATGCCGGTCCTTAGAATTTAACATATTTGTTTAGATGTATTTTATACTCTTTCATTCATCAGTTTTCACCATCGATTTCAGCTTTTAGCATCTTTTAATTATTTCAACTTTTTCTTCTGTTGTTTTGCCTCACACCTGTTGAACTGCAATGTTTGATCTTTGCTAATGTTATTGATTAGTCAAACACTGCTTGACAACAACTATTGATTTCGTGTTTGGAATTCTTACTTAAAATTTACTCGCAGTACATCGTAAGCAGACGGTATAATGCTGTTAGTAATTCTTGCAGTCAACTTCCATATCTTGGTAAAAACAGTAACTTATTTTCTTGGGTAAATCAATTACTGGATAGTTACATAAACGACATAAGCCAGTTTTTGCTAATATGAAATTTACACTGCATCACTTTTGAGCACTAATACGTCATTCGGCAAGGGCATACAAAGCCTTGTGGGAGTTTTTTGACAAAATTAATTTCAGTTGTTTGATTTGCAAAATTTGAACTGCAAATAAAGTGAAGGATTTTGCGCTTAGTTTTATCTTAATTCATATCTGCAGTCATACGATATGTCAGTCTAGAATTCTGGCGAGTATATTTTTTCAATGTGTATTTTTTAGTATTTCAAGTTGTGTACTCAGCCACGCAAATTCACGTTAGAGAGGATGATTCAAGTTTCACTGAATGGCTGTCTGGTTCAGGACACCATAAGCACCCATTACAATTTCATGAAATTTCCGATTTAAACGTCCATCTGTGGGCTAAGAGCCCACCCCCAATTTTCAAAATAGCCAATTGAAATGTGCTAGGCATTATTATCCAGAGTGTTAATATACTAAAATGGTCTTGTTAGCATTCTACTGTAAACGTATTACATAATTGTTGACATTACATAACTAGTGCCAGTCAAGTGTTTACTAGAACTATACTAAACAAAAAACAGAAAAGCTTAGCCTAGATAAAACATGTAGGCATGTTTTTAAATAAAGGGGCCTGGTGTCGTTGCTCTTCACTGTTTTTTGGTGTATAAAAGCAACTAATTTAGGATAAAAGTGATGATAATTTACTTATCACTCTTTTTCAGACTGGTCCCTTTACAATGAAGTCACCACCCATGTCCACATTTAATCAACAGTTGTGGCTAATTGCCAGCATTATTACGGATGCTTCAAGTGGTATGTGAATAAGGAATGTAGTTAGTGTTAGATTGATACTTTGTATCATCTACATGTTGCCTTAACACTTAACATTGTAAAACAGGTCAAGTCAATCTGACACACTTTTTATGGTTAAATAATTATATTCTTAATGTGCCTTACCAGGCACATTTTAAAACTCAAATGCTCTTAAGCAGTTTCGTACCCATAGCCAAGAGGGGTGCATCAGGTGTGAAAACACCCTACCAGTTGAGGTTTGTTCAAGGAACATCCCAAAGACTGTATAGGTCTACTTCAAAATGAGCTTCACAAATGTTCATGCTCCCATACATGCATAACTATGTGGGAACATATTGCTGTCATCCTCTGTCTGGTGTCTGGGGTTGATTGCTGTATCTCTGAATGTGTATGCATGATCTTCATAAAATTTCAGAGGTGTTCCTATTAAACTGATTCAGAAGTTAGATGACGTCGACTTTTGTATGACTCTGACTACTGGTGTGTCTCTTAGTGACAATTTTCTTTTTTTTAGTTTTGTCTGAATCTGCCCTGTTCCTCAGTGGTTTTTATGAAATTTGGCAATTATATTTCTAATGAGATGGGAATGAAGCCTTCCCAATTTCTAACAGATTCATGGCAATCTGTGTTCCCTAGTGCCAGTGGTAATTTTTATTATTTATGAGTGTGTTTTCTTATCCGTCCCTATTTGCCGAAGTGCTTGAAGGATTATTATGAAATTTGACATATGTATTTGCATCAAGGAGACCATTACTGATGGTGATTGTGTAATGTATTGGAAAATCAGCGCCACCTAGTGGCAGTTTTTGTCCCTGCGTTTCGTGATGGATCATCATAGATTTGGTACCTGTTGTGGAGATTGCAGCTGGTGCTGACTAAATCCGGATGAATATCACTACTGTGGCGTACCGTAGTGGCAATTTCTTTGTCTTATGTCTTGATATCTACAAGATGTTCATGAAATCGTACAAATATCCATCTATGAGGGAAACTTGTCAAATTACGGATAGATTCAAACTATTTTGTGCTTTCTGTGCTCCCTAGCTAGTTGTTATTTTTGTGTTCTGTTGCTGTCCGACTCCATATTTATCAAACCTCTTGAAGAATCATGAAAGATGACAGATGTCTTCATATTGGAGAGAGTATTATATGGCCAATATTGGAGAGAGTATAATATAGCCAATATTGGACAGTATCATATGGCCAATATTGATTTTCAGACAGATCAGTTGTGGCGTCCTCTTGTGACATTTTTATTTTTTATGCACCCACACATTTTTATGTGGGTGCATTACCCCCTCATTCCTGTCTGTACGACTGTCCGGTGTCCGCTGATGTATCTTCAAAGTGCAGATGGATATTTGTGGAATTTTACAGACTTTTTTCTGTCATTTATGGGACGGCATGAGTGAATTTAGGGAGGGATCCGACTACTGGTGTGTCCCCTAGTGAGAATTATGTATTTTGTTTGCGTTTTTATCTTAGGAGTTGAACAATTTTCATAAAAATTGAAGAATAGGTTTCTATTGAAGAGATGATGAAACTACCATATTTTCGGCCAGATTACATGTATTTTGTGCCACATAGTGACCATTTTTATTACTTTCAAATTTTGTTTTCTTCCATCAATCGAACAAATCTACTGTGGCACACTCTTGTAGACAAATTGTATTTTTGCCTTAGTGCGGTTCAGTACAATTTTGATGGATCTGCTGTTCATTAAATTTGTGGGATTCTTAACGGGTGACTAGTGAACATTATGTTTACCATTTTCCAGGTGGAATGTTTCAACAAGCATTTCATGTGGGTGTGGGTATCCGAGCCCTTACAGACCAGGAGACCAGTGAATCAGTGGTTGATTACCACAACAGAACTCGAGAGTTGCGTTGTAGTTCAGTAAGTCAATTCCAGAACTTGACAATTCTATGTTGAATACACGTGTCCTTGGCTACCAAACATGTATTCTGAATTGTAGAATTGTTGTCATCCACATTGTTTATAACAAATTGTTTTATTGCGTCCAATAGGGTGCAGGTGATATCTATTGTAGTTCGCTGATTCTTGATTGGTGCAAAATAGGTGGAGTCAGTTTTAAGTAGATCTGCTTGTACCTTTTAAAGACTTTCTCCAACTGATTTTTATGCTAGATGTGTTGGACTATCCAGGTAGTCATAGCAATGCTTTATAGCAACACAGGAAATCCAGATTTCGTCACTCAAACCAAGGCACGTCAAATGAGACGTGAACTTGTAGTATTTTTGTGCCATGTTGCGTCTCTGTGTGAAAACAGTAACCAAAGAACTGGTGATAGTCGTAGTTTTGGACATTCGCCAGTGCCTGCGGTGGAAGTATGTAGCTGTCACTGTTATCAGAGTATATTGAATAGAACATCGATTAATTGAGTGGATATTGTTTGAAGCTGTTAGACATAGCTGAGTGTTGTCGGGGTGAAGTGGATGAAAGTCAAGGAATAAGTGTATTAAAGCGTTTATTACTTTTGACAATTTAAGATTTCAGTGTGGTCAGACATGTTACTATTCAAGATAAGCTTTAATATGTTTTGTTGACTTTGTAGTCCTGTGATGACATCATTCTCCTCCATCTTGGTTATCTCAAGTATTCTGACTACGTCATCACAGTGGACTTCTATGGACTGAAAGACAACCTGAAGCACGAGGTCAAGGAAATTCAGTTTTTTGTAAGTACTCACTCATTCTTTTCACCATGGTTACGGGTTACCTTATTTGTGAGAAAGTATCGAAATATGTTCTTGGTATCTCAGGAGTAATGGATCACTGGATTCAAAGGCTTTAGGCTGTTCTCCAAATGCTGTCAGAACAAGACTGTTTAAATGAGATAATTTAGGTTACAATAAGAAAAACTGATCTTTTATTGATTGCGATAATTTGATATCACCTTACGTCACGTTCTATTCTAAAAGGGTCCTCAGTCCTTCTCATCCCCCCAACGTGTACCTTAAGAAACAGATTGATCTGAGGTACACCTCAAGCAAAGCCATGGCTCCTCAAGGTGATTCCCAGTTGAATCAATGGCAATTTTATTTCTTATGTGTGCATCTTTGAGTTCCTTGGCGTATTCATATGACATTAGGTTTCTGTTAGCTAGACGTTGACGCTTTCACATATCCGGACAGATTTGCTGTATTCTATGCCACTAAGTGACCAGTTTTACGATACCAATAATCTCCATATATGCATACCTTTTGTCGGGCTATCGGGGTTGCATTTCAATGCTTTGTTTACATTGCTGTTCCCGTATTCAAACAGGTTTGCTGTATTTTACGCCAATTAGTGACTTTTTATGATACCAAAAAACACCTCTATATTATGCATACCATTTACGGGACAGTCATGGGAGCACTTCAATGCTTTGCATTGCTCTTGTAGTATCTAAGCTGTTGTTCATTTAATTTCAGTTCAAGACATACAACAAATCTTTTACAAATCTGGAGATCTGGTTCCGTTTCTTCTTCTTGGTTCTCACGTTCATCGCAACTGTAAGTATTAGACAAGAACTTGACTTCGCTTTTTTACAGTATTGAGCGTTAGCCTAAAGTTTGACATGAATTCACTGCGGTGGTGCAACAGTGACGGTTATTGTGAATACAGAGGGAATTTGAAAAGATTGCCATTCACCATTGTCTTGTTTTGGAACACTCAGAGCCATACAGTTTGGGATAAGATTGAGCAGACCGTTTCCTTGTCCTGGTGGGTCTTTACTTGTCATTCTGCTATTCTGATGGTGAATTCTGTTTGCACCGAGCTGTCATGATGGAAAGACTGTCAGTTTGTGTTTACATGCATGTCCGTTTGGTCATCCTACAAAATGACGAGAATTCCCACGATTCCATTCACTGCTAACCAATTAATATCAATCCGAAGTCACAAACTTCGTAGTTGAATGAATCAATTTAGTGTCATTGAATCTTGAAGTTGAAGGAATCATTTGATCAGTGGCCAGGTGTGACTATGGGTAAGGAACCCAACTTGCCGTATTGTACAAACTCTCTTAGAAGTAATGTTAGTCTGCATTAAATTACCTGCAAATTACCTGTCGCAGACAGTGTCATAGAGGATTTGCAGTGGCATTAATCATCTCACCACACTTCCGTCCTGAAATAAAGAGACACAAACAGTGTCATAGAAGATGTGCGGCAGCACTAATCATCTCACCACACTTTCATCCCGACAGCAGGAGGTGCTAACTTACAACACTGATGTTGCCCGTAAGCTGTTGGTTTTCCAGTCGCCCCTGTATGTTGCTGGACCGGCTTGAGGCACAGGTCGCAATTAAAATTCAAGATGCAGGTCCCGTCGCCATAGGCAGACAGTCTCTGATGTTGACGATAGAAGAGTGCCTCGCCAAAAGCTTGATGTCAGAGACGTACAGATTGAGGGGTCTGTTTTGTTAAATGCCCCAATGTGACCCTCTCTTTCATTCATTTGGACGCCTGCATAACCAGGCACATAGCTCCACACCACAGCAGGGTATGAATGCGTGGCACGGAAAATGGTCCAGTAAGATATTAAGAACATATCTTAGACAGGACAACCATGGAGTCCATTGTAAACATGACAATGCCCGGTGCCAGATCCAGCTCACAGCCCGACAAGAGTCTGCTTTAATTGTTTGAGCATTAAAATTGAGGACACGATTATTCATGAAAGTGGCTGTTAACGAATAGAATTTATCTCATAAACTAATGAACAGTGGCAGGGCTTAAATTGAGGACTTAAACAGCAGTCCCAGTTACTCAGAGTTGCATATCTCTTATAACTCAGATATGCCCTCTGTATTTTATACCTGCAGTAGAAGAGGTAGAAACTCCTTAAGTTTGTCAATACTGGAGAGGAGTGAATAGGAAAGGTAAGGGGACTTGCAAAAGATTGAAGTTTTGCTAATGGAAAGTAGAAGCATTTCACAGTTGCAGGTTAGGAAATAGAATGTATCCAAAATGCTGGTTTTGGGCATTCTATCGTGGTGTTGAACACACTGCCAAGGTACATTAAGAGTAATTGAACAGCTTTCATGCCTGCAAATCCCTTTGTCGTTTACGTCACTTAATTTTGCATTTTGGATAATACTTGACTATGCCAGTGGAAAAGCAAAAAAACATGGAAAATGTCAGTAGCTCTACTTGATAAACAGGATCTTAAGTTGCCTTCCACCTAGGGATAGCCTCAATGTGATGCAGGTCAATTTGGCTTTCTTGATATTTGTTAGATAAGGACATTATTTTCTATTCTAGTGCTTGTTTGCCCACAACTTGCGCCGGTTCTCAGTACGAGACTGGTCCATTGAACAGAGGTGGATGTCTGCATTACTACCTCTACTGTTGCTGTACAATAGTAAGTAGAATATGTGTAACTTTATTAATACGCTTTTGCCATGAGTAAGTGGATTCATTTATTTACTAAATCTTCTGTTGCAGTTAGTAAGTGGCGCGTGTGTACTGTTACTAAAATCTGCCATGATTGCAGTTAGTAAGTTGGGTATGTGTTAAACTTAATAAATCTATTCCTTATTCATAATTGATACGCATCATATGGTCACTCCATTCCATTTGAGCTTCAGAACCAGCATTTGCACTGGTCATTTATACTAATTGTCAAATGTTGTCCACTCTGGATGGATGGGCGCAGGTCATCATTGACCATTGCTAGTAGAAATTTGTGTGACTATAGACTGGTTCGAGTTGATCACTTTCGTTAATCTCAACCGAATCTACGCGAGTTTACTCCAACAAAACATCCCATGCTATGCCTATTCTAATGCTCCATCCAGCACCTCCAAGTCTTGACTGGATGTCATGAGCTTTTTAGTCACTTTCAGCAGCAGTCTGTCTCTGATGGATTCAATAACTACTGTTGCTGCATCTGTTATTGAGTCATTATTGACTCGGTAACTGCTGGCTGTAACTACTGTTGGAATCTTACTGACTCGTGTGTCAGTAATTTTATCTCTTTCAATGTTCTGAAACTTTTATCTATTCAAGCACATTCTATGACTTTGTATTATTAAATCTTTACCCAATCATTCTGAGGCTGGGCTATATAATGTTCCAGGCCACAGCTCTGTATAAGTCATATGCTAGAACCTATTAGAATATTCTTAAGTGTTCTGGTCTTAACAAATTTCATAATCATTGACATGACCTCATAGGTTACGACCTCATAGGTCATGTGGATCAAGTGCTAACTGCTAAATAAACAAATAGAGTTGTGTGTTATTCATTTAAACAAATTTGTAACATAACACTGACTTGTCTTTGTTTCAGACCCAGTGTTCGCCCTAACCTTTCTCATCAATAGTTGGTTGCCAGGATTGTTTGATGCCATTTTCCAGGCTACATTTCTCTGTGCTCTACTTCTCTTTTGGTTGTGTATTTACCATGGTGTTAGACAGGTAGGACAATCTTTGTGAGAAGAAGACTACGTAATGCAGGCTTCTGCAACCTGTAATTATTTTGTGCAGCCAGGAACCATAACATGTTAACATGTTAGCATTCAATTTGCAAGTGTTACTTCATCAATAATTTTGAAATTCGCAGCGAGCATTGTCACAGGTCACCCAGTGATTTTGTAGTGTCTAATTTACCAGTTTTGGAAGCCTGATGGAGATGTGTGCGTAACATGTCTGTAAATAAGTACGGTAATTCTCCACTTATTTAGAACACTCACCTTATTCCGCATGCTCAAATTATTGATAAAAATAATATTGTGTCCCTAGCTTATTTCACAAGTGGACACTTGGTGGCGAAATTCTTGCCTCACCTAATTTGCACAGGATAAGTTTTGCACTTCGTAAAATAAGAAGGCAAAGCCCCTACATAGTTTCTAGTTAACAGAGACCTTTTTAACTGAATTTGTTAATAAGGGCTTACCATTGTATACTCACCACTTATTCATTTGTTAGGGATCATCGCTGGAACACTATATTGCTGTTGTAAGTGGCTTACTACGTAATACAAGGATGGGAATGTGAAGTTGAGCTCATGTTTATTGTAAGCCTGAACTTCTGGCACAGACCTTGAACCTTTCAAGCAGAGATTTTCGGTCAGAAAGTTCTACTGACAATAGTATGGTAAAAATTCTTCAGTTTGGGACACAAATTTTTCAATAGAAACAACTTTCAGAAAAATGTACTTCGTTTCTGCCATGATTTGACCACCCTGCATTCTTTCATTTCAGAACAAACGGCGATTCTTGCCCTTTTATGTGCCTAAGCTGATTATTGTGGGATTAATTTGGATATCTGCAATAACGTTATCCTCATGGCAGGAATACAACGAACTTCTGGACCCTACATACAACTACCGGTTAGATACTGGCAACTTTTTAGTAAGTACTTTTACATAGGAATTATACCAGTTGTACTGTTTGTATTGATGTGTTGTCCTGTTGTTACAATTCCATGTGGACAACAATAAACTTCAAGTAATGCAGCCAACTTGTAGATGCCAAGACAATTTTGTCTGTTAATAGGGCTGTCCCGGATTATGCAGCGACGCATGAGTTTTGCTTTATTTACCCAGAATGCCGTAAACATCCGTCAGGCACATTTGCTGCCTCATCTTCATGACATGTCATTTTCATGGCATGTTATTTCTTGTTGTCTGATCCTTCACAACTTTCTCTTGGTTGCATTTCTCTATTTGTCATTCCAATGCCAACAGTATTACTGTTGTGCTGTGGGCTGCAACTCTGACGTGAGAAGGTTTGATACAGTGGACAAATACCTGTGGCTGCGGGATGCATCAATGAGACACGAAAATGTGCCTGGTTTCCAAAACGAGGTCACGCGCTTTGTTAACTCTGGGACAAAAGGAGAGTTCTATCGATGTGTGATCCAAACCCTATTACATGACTTGTCAGAGCTGTTAGTTAAACCAATTTCTTGCTCTCCCATTTTGCCAAAGAAAATAATAGCCATTGTTACTGTCATGAAACTCATCCTTTGGAATGTATAACAAGCGAATACAAAGGTGTCCTCTGTAATTTGAACAACCGGCACCTCATAGGCAATATCGGTCTATGTACAATTGATATTTTCTGTGAAAAGGTGGGAGTTAGTTGAATATGTCTGTCCTCCATGAGCCCGTCTGTGACAGGCTACTTAAAAACTTTATGGCATTGCCAATTTTCCTAAACGTTGATCACTTGTTTGTGCCACATCACTTCTGTCCTTGGCTGTCCATGTGCCAGTGACGAGTGATAGCATACTTTGTGTTCTAGATATCCACTTCTTTGTCTTATTTATGGACAAATAAAATATTTTGTGGAGGCTTTTCCTTACCATATCGTTATATTTTATGTGTTTGCAGTTTATTGTCACCTTTAATATTTTTCTTTGCAGGGTTTCAAGGTATTTTTCTTCGTAATTGGTGGTCTTTATTTACTCTATTTGGCCTACTTGTTGGTGCGAGCCTATGCCGAGTTACGATCCATGCCATACTTTGGTGAGTAGTAACAAACCATGCCTCATGTTGGCATTCGATAGCAGATTTCTTACCTGAACTGACCGACACCTGTTAATAAAAGTCAGAGCTTTCATGTTTCAACCACACACATGTCAGGCACACAAACACACTTCCTTAAGGTTATGTGAGACCTTGTTCACAGTCTGTGTATTTAGCCATATCTAACAGAAAACCATTGGTTTTAACTTGATAAGGTATTATTACTTTTGAAAGTAGAAAGACTAGAATTTAATATTTGACTTTTTATTAATCTATTAGTAATTGGGCCACATGACTGTGTATCTAGTAAAATTAAGCAAAAAGGTACATTCATTTGATAGCAAAACTATTTAATCAATGGCCAAATTTTGTTTTATGTAGAAAGCTGTGTTACATTTTTCTAAAATGTCATTTTGTTCTCATTTTATGCCACTTTCTGGGATGCAGTGTTCTGAAGTTGTCTTTTTTAGGGTCATACATAACCTTACTAGGTTTACCTGCACCTCCAAGCAAAAATAATCAGTTTATCTGTTTGGGTTTTGTCCTGTGTTGCTTATCTGACAAGATTCATTAGTTTCATCTCAGTCGACCAATGTCTCAGGTCTTCTCTAATGTTTTGCACAGATCTACGGCTCAAGTTCATGACTGCACTCATGATCATAGTGCTCATTATAAGCATAGCCATCACTGCGGTCAGGTTCGGTGGCACGGCGCTGGAGGATAACTTTGTTGCCGAGATTTCAACTCATTACCAGAACTCAGCTGAGTTCCTTTCCTTCTATGGTCTCCTCAACTTTTATCTGTACACTATGGCTTATGTGTACTCACCGTCGAGGAATGCCACATTCGGTGAGTTGACATATCTTTAAACACCTTGTTGTAGAGAACTATATATTACAAAGTCTGCAGTGTTAAATTGGTTATCTTCAACCATCTCTAGCTTGTCTTAGAGAACTTTACATTACGTAGTCAGCAACTGTGTTAAATGGCTTAGAGAACCCTGTATTACAAAGTCTGCAGTCAATGTACTATTTTCAACTCTCTCTCTACCTTGTTGAAGAGAACTCTTATATTACAGAGTCTGTAGTCATGTTAGATGAACTATTTTCAACTCTCTCTGCCTTGCTGTAGATAAGTCTAAAGTGTTAAATTTCTTAGAGAATTGTGTATTACAGTGTCTACAGTCTTATATATCTTAGAGAACCCTGTATTACAGAGTCTGCAGTGTGAAATGTCATAGAGAAGTATGTATTACAGAGTCTTCAGTGTTAAATGGATTATCTTCAACCCTTTCTACCTTGTTACAGAATCTCAGTTCCGTGACAATCCCGTGGTGTCCATGTTAAATGATTCTGATGAGGAAGTTATGTATGGGTGAGTAAGCGTGCTAACTTGTTCCTAGTAACTGGGCAGCATATGATTGGCAACTGAAGTGAGCTGTTGTGGTCACATGTTTCCAATGTCAGGGGTCTAAACTAGGTCAAAGGAGGAGTTAACGCTAGTAAGTCAACAGTTCATTTTAGTATACAACATATCAACCACGTAAGAGATTGAATAATCAAGAAATTGACTGCGAAATGGAAAACAGAAATCAAGTTTCTGTGATTAAAGCATGCTGTAAGCCCGAGATCGAGAAGATTTTTCTTTTTTCACAACCTGCATGACTGTGTTCGTGAAAACAAAGTGCTAGATGCCCTGCGGTGACCCGGTGTATTTGTCATACTTACTAGGTTATACGTTTTTAATGGTGGTATGTAGGCAGACACACAACTCGTTCAGGATCAAAACTACTTTTTTCTTTGTTTTCTGTGGCATCTCTCTATGCTATGTACACCTCGTTGACTCAATATTATGAGGACTTGGTGAATGAAAGGACTATGAATTGTTTGTACAGATGGGATTGCGTATGGCTGTTGAGAGATTTGATTTCAGAGACAGCTCTGTAACATTGAGCTTGGATAAGTTGCAAACAAATTTCCTCGCTGTTGAAGGTGATTGTACAAAATCTTATTTTCTTGCTAAATATTGATATATTTCATATTCGAAATTCCCAAGAATCAGGATAAGCTATTTTAGTGGACATATTTTGGAATGTTAGAAAACGAAGAATTTTAGATTTGTGAACAAGATTTGAGATATTAGATGTCACCATAAACCAATGTTGTAACTGTCCCTGCACCCATAAGTAATCCTGGATCCATTAGGGCTGTTCCAGCAAAATCTGTATGGGAGGGGGGGGAAGGCACTTTTATTTCGTACCCACCGCCCATATTTTTCATTTATTTCTCCAACCCATGACCCATAATTTTTTAATTATTTTTAATAGGTTAAAATATAAAATCCAACACTTGCAAACAAATTGCCTCCAGGAGGACCTGTTGAGAACTTAAATGATTGACAGACAAGAACTAGTTGTCTTGTCCAATATTGTCAAAAACTAAAGTAGCCTGTGAGCAATACTTTTGGCAGCCACCAGGTGTCTCTGTTCACCATGTGTCTAAAATTTCAATGAACATTTTTTCAATTATAAGGATCTATGAATCTCAAACTGTCTCCACGAACTCTTTTATACTTCTATGTCAAGTGAATATTGGAACTTGTTTAGCTTACTCCTCATACTTTTTATTTAAAAATCATCAATTTTCTTATATGTGTTAAAACCAGTTTAGTGTTGCATAACTTCAATTCAATAGGACTGCAGACAAACAGTTGACTCAAATCAAGTTGCCCATGACTTGTTTAATGGCTTAGTGAACATATTGCACTCTGTTCACTGGCAATATGGGCTCTTTTTTATTGGGATCAACATTAGCAGGTTAAAAAATACCATCTATTTTTAATGCATCACTTCTTACAGGAACGACCACCCATAATTTGAGTTTTTTTCTGAAGACCACCACCCATGAATTTTTATTACTGCTGCCGTCCCCCCCCTCCCACACGGATTTTACTGGAACAGCCCTTAGTAATTCTGGACCCATAAGTAATCCTTGACGATAAGTAGTCGTGAACCCAAATATGATCCTGGACCAATAGGTAATCCTGGATCCTTAAATAATGCGTGACCCATGAACAACCTAGTATCCATAAGTTATCCTGGATTCATAAGTTATCCTGGATCCATAAGTAATCCTGGATCATTCTATAAGTAATCTTGGCCCATAAGTTTTCAGCAATCTGGTACCCTTGCGACTATTGCTGGACACATCAGGTATCCCGGACCCATAAGTAATGGACCATCGTAAAGAACATGAGGGCGATACAACACTTTTAGATTATTGGCTGTTGTGAGTTGAAGAAAATGTAGCTACTGATCGAATGATATGTGGTGATCTTTACTTTACTTTCATCGGTCAATTGTTAAGAAAGGGGGACTGTATAGATTTTGTAAAGCGTTTAAAGAATGCGTTAATCATGCTTGATTCATCTAATAGTCATGGTGCAAACATTTAGCAACATTGTTGATATACATCTCCTAATTTTTATGCTCATGTTCATGCATTCGTTACTAAAGTCTGTGTGTGGAGGTGGGGCTATTTCATAGGCGGTTGAATTCATATAAAGACAATTCTTTTCACCCCATTGAGTACATAAATGCTGTTGAAGTCTGAGCAGAGTGGTAGAATTTGGATTCTGTTCGTTTCTGGGTCCATTGGTGTGAGTTAGCTGGTTATTGAAAAACGTTTCAAGGGTAATCAAAAGTGTTAAAATTGGGTGTTCAGCTTGCCAGAATCACTGATCCAAATCCTGGCTTCAACTTTTCTCCTGTCAAGACATTTTTGGCCACCAAGCAAAAAAACGACCGTATGGTGAGCAGACAAAGCAAAGCCTGCTTGACAACAGGTGTCGTTAATGAATGCAAGATCACAGAATTTATCCAACTGAAAATATACCCAATGTTTATCCATTCATGTATGTGTTATTGTTTGTCAGGTCTGATGTTGAAGAGACCTCATTGACAAGTCGTGCGAGACCAAATGGCAGATCATCGAGATATGACAGTGAAGATGAAGTGTTCCGATGATCAGTTTCCTTTTTGCTGGACCACAGGAGTTTGCAATTGATTGTTAGGAATATACACTGCATTTGAAATCAAAGGAGCACATTTTTGTCTTGGACAAGGGACAGGTGACACTTTAGAATTGCTTGATTTTCATTTCCGTACCGTTGCTATTAGTTTTAAATTGTTTGGAGTTCAAACTAAACAATATTTTATGAGTTTTCACTAAATTTTCAAATTTTTTCATGTACACAGTAACGTCATATGGATGTTTCAGAGCTTTCTGGGGACACCGGTTGAATGAAAAATTCCCATGGTTACTGTTAGAAAAAGCAAGGACATGTGGCAATTTTTTGTACCAAGATCAACGATTATGAATCGTTTTGGAGCGTACACGTAGCATACAAAATTGGGTTTCATTTGAGTTTTGCAGTAACCGTTTTGTTTGTTAAATTCTAGTCCACCAAGTTTAATAACTGGATGCCAGCTCAATGTATCCTCAGTGACCTTTTTGTTTAATATTGGAATACACTGTTGGTATATGTATGCATTAGGTAATTGGGAAGCAAGTTTTTATTAGAATCATATACCGGTAACTCATTATTGAAGTAGACACTATGATAAACAACTTTCACAAACACAAATGTGTGGCGGCAAAGTTGACAGTTTCATGTTGGTGCACGAGTTGTGTTCCACCTCTAATGCTTCCATAGTTCAATATTGTCATGATTTCGGAGTAGTCAAAAGAATACATTTAATTTATTAGTTTGTTGGCAGCAATCCTTGTACGTGATTTGTTTTAATGGTGATAATGGATTATTTGTGGTGCAATATTTTGTTGATTGGAAGAGGTTTTAATTTGAATAAAGCTGTAGTAACAGGCACCATGACAGTTTTGTCAGAAGACTGAGATGCTATGTGATCAAATCAATGAGTCTTCTGATGGAATTGGCACGGATTCTTTTATGTTTTAGCTGTGTAAATACATCTTTGTCATTTGTGATGCACACAATAGATGGCGCATATCAATGGACTGCTGTACATTGCTTTTGTTAATGAACCTTGCCATCCAGCATATCTTGTTTGGCACATATATATTTGTAAGGAAAGACTCTCATTATATATCTGCTATAGTCAGATAAATTGTTGGATTAAACTTTAATACAGTTAAACCTGACATTTTGTACATGCTAACCACGTTTATGCTGGAGTCTCAATCAGATTGTTTCTAGGAGAACAGGTTTCCTCACATGAGCTTTAAGTGCTTGCAAACCTAAAGGCACCTGGGGTTTGGTCTGTCTGGATGCACAGATGAACTCTTAGAGGCAAAACTTCCAAACACAATTGTCACGTCAAGTCATAGACGTTTTCAGTGTATTGTAATGATCAAAGTTGATTGCTGGTCAAAATTGTTAACACTAAGGAAAGTTAATTGCTGTATGCTACACATGGGTATGGGTGGCGCGCCCAAGAGGGGGCGCACCTGATAGGGGGCTGAGGGGCTATAGCCTCCACTTATTTCAGTGCTGCACCGCCCATGTACTCTCTTGAATCTCGTGTCAGTGGTACCTAGCCATTGGTTCATGCTTCCTAGTGATGAATAGTTTTCACGAAATGTTCCTTATGCGTCAAGTTGCACATCAGTGGCGGATTTAGAAGGGGGCCAAGGGGAACAGGCCCCCCCAAATTTTCCCACATTCCATTGGGCAGTTCAGAGGTGCGAATGTCTGACTGGAAAAATTTTGGCGAATACTGTGCCCTGGCCCCTCCACCCTAACTCAAAATCCTGGATCCATCCTGTGGGTGCCACTTGTATGTTTCAGGTTGTTTGGTCTGCTCATTGCAAGTGATGCTGCCCCTGTAACTTTTATGGTTATCTGCATTTAAACGCTATACTGGCTGTTGTTTTAAATTGTAGGTTTTGTAAGAAATTGCAATGAAAGATATACAACCACAAGCGGTGTTTTCATTATCGGGGAGGGGGGGGGGGGGGCGGGGGCGGGGG
>NMRA01000038.1:95098-125689 GCA_002633005.1 Phoronis australis | reverse complement strand
CAAAAAAACCTCGTTACCTATCATCTTAAAGTTTGGTGCAGAGTTAAGTTGTTTTGTACATGTATAACTCGGCAGTAGTGCCTCTCTGGTGCAGAGTTCCTTAAAGACGATACAACATTCGTTATTGGATATCTTGTTTCTGCATTTCTGGTATTGTCGAAAAATACTTCTTGGGTGCGGATCGCATCTGTGCTGTAGCTCCCCGAGCGTCATCGTTAAAGGAACAAACGATAGAGAAAAATTGTTTTAAAATTTATATTAGACCACAGTACTTGGAATGTATACTACATTCGTCAAATGTCCCTGGAGGGCAACCATTAATCACTCCACGTGTCTCTGGTGGCAAGAAATTCCTGTAGCACTCATTATGCGCGTTGCAACAAGCTTGCCCTTCTCAGCACGTGTGCATTTGTTGATTTGCTTTGTGACTTTTTCAACAAGAACTTTTGGTGAATAGCGAACTGACGCAGTATGCACAGTTCCTATGGCAATAAGATATTTTGTCAGTCAAAATAAAAAATCATCTTTCACTGCCAATTCTTATTAGAAGCAGGCAACCCTGCCAATAGTACCCGGATTCAATTTTTGTTGAAAGTTAGAGGTGTTACTACGTTGAACTGGTTATCGTTACCTTGGTAACCAGGTATTTTACGACAATATCGCCAAGTTTAGGCTGAATGAATGGCAGCCCTGTTAGATGGCAGGCAATGATCATAGCATTTTCGTGATCCTCGGTAAAACGTATGGGAAGCTGCTACTGGTGCCATGGTAACCAAGTATTTTGGAATTACATGTAACAGCGAATGTTAAAAGAGGCATGGAACGCGGATACTGATTTTAAACAGATCGTGGCGAATCTACTTCTAAAGGATGCTAACGTGAGAACTATTCACTTTGAATATTGTAAGGATTTCTAGAAAAAATCGTTAAGATTCACTATTTTCGAAATACAGACTAATAACTTTCAATCCAATAGAGTTTTCAATTTGTTTATGTATATGCGCACATGCACTCGAGGAATAGCTGCTTGAAATCACCGTGTGGTTGAAAATTCGAGGAAGTGACGAGTATTTGACTGATCGTTTTTTGAAATTTCAATCTTAAGGATAAATGCTTTGACATCAACAGAAATTAAAAATCTTTACGCTGGATCCGTCTAGGTACGCTGGGAGACAACAGTCATCGGAAAATATCGAATGACTAGAGACCGTTCAGTACAAAAGAAAAACAAACGGCAGACTTCAAATAGCCTGAGAAATGACCTATCTACAGAAAACTTAATCAAAAAATTCCACCAGAGACAGTAGAGCTATAGCTCCGCATACCAGAATGGTAAAAAATGGTCGCCGCCGATTTCTAATTAAACAATCGGCTACGAGCTATAGTCAAGACACGTGTGTGTCAGTAAATTTCACCCTGACCTGTGGCTTAAGCCAAACAAGGAAACAAACAGAAAACAAAACGACTTTATTACAAATAATACTTGGAGAAATTTCATTTCAACAAGTAACTACATTGAAATGGATAGGTTTGCAAAAACACAAAGCCTAATGTATATTTCTGCTGATTTGACTTCTGTTGTCTGTCATACCCAGTACACTGACATGTAACTTCAAGCTCGTCTGTGCACACCATAATTTCCCAGTAATAAGGGATTCCTGGGAGAAATGGAGTGGCTTCGTGAATTTTAAATCTATTAATTTTTCTCTTGAAAATATGGGCGTAGAATTTGTTGGGATTCATAGCACGCTTTCAAATGTAATTAGACGATCTATACGTCAACATAACCCGTGCTGGAGTGGCTATATCATCGTATAGTGAGTATTTAAAAATGTTGTGATCAAATAAAATGAGACAATGCAAACGCTGGTAAAACACTTTAAAATGTGGTAATGTTTTTATTAAGGACACCGTCCAGCTTTCGAGCTTAAGAGGAGCTGGCATTTACAGGCATGGTACCGGTAACAAGTGGCGCGAGATGCCATTTGTATCTACGACGAAAGTTCGAAAGCTAGTCTCTTTAATACTATGAATTTACCGAATTTTAGTGTTCTACCAGCTTTTCAATTGCCCTTTATTGGGTGAGAGGGGCTGTATCATTACCTACATGCAATATCTTGCAATGGCTACATCGCCTTTATTGTGTTGCGTTGGGTACATCACCCGTTTCATAATTTCCAAATTAAGATGTTGTGCAGCCTACGCTGGTTCAGACTACTCCATTAAGTCCCGGGGATGTACGACATCTTTCATGGCTTACAGGATCAGGGTTTATCCGGAGATTTTGATTTCTGTGCCGAATGGTATTTATTATGAATCGTAGAAGTAAATTTTTTGCCCGACTCCTTGTTCGTGCCTCTGTCGCGGAGGCCCAGTTCGTCTTCTGGAACAGAGTAAACTTTGGCTAGCTTTGATTGCTTTCCTTTTGTGGGTGAGGATGTCCTCTCATGCGTTCGATCAGTTTTTGATTTGTCTCCGATTTTCACTAGCTCGTGAGTTGTGGTCGGTGAACGCTTGTTGTCCCGGAATATGAATTCCACCAAGTCAGCTGGGGACAAGATGTGTGTGTGTGCATGCAAGCCGGGATCCATGTCCATTTCGTGGCACATTTTGACTAGTTGCTCTACTGCGGAATCAACCAGTCTGAGATAGCGACATTGCAGCGCGTCCATGGCTGACATGGTTCCAGCAACTTTCCAATGCGCAGCTATACTCTCCTCTTGTAACTCTACCGCGTACTTTCTCATGCGCATCTCGGGGTGAGTAAAAGCTGGTTCCCCGAACACGTGTACCACTCTTTCGTATGAGGCATTACCAGGATGCATCGCGTTAAGATGGACGTGCAGCTCCCTCAACTCAGGTATAGTGAACTGTTTCCTCAAACTATGAATGATTTTAAACATCTCGGTCTTAACGTGAGATAGGTGTTTTTCTAGCGAAATGCGCCGTTGATGAGTTGCGCGTACGCTAGTTCCAGCCAAATTGTCACCCCGAGTATCTTCACTATCGTTCTTGTCAGTAACGTCCAGTGACAGATACCTCAGTACGAGCGGCGCTATTCCTATATCGCCCTCTGAAAGATGAAAACATTTGCGTACAGTTGTAGTTGTGTTTACTCAAGCATTGAGCTAACTTAGCTTTGTTATTTCAAACCACAACTTCATCAGGATCTATGGTCCTTCGATGCTCACAATAAAACATCATACACACTATCAAGTACTGATTGCGTGTACTTATTGGGTTACACTTGGAAGAATACCAGGAATACTCAACAGGAAAAACAACAATTTCGTTTTGATGATTCGTAGATTAATTACAGAATCATTTGTTTAACTGAGAAGAAAATAACCTTTAAAAAGAAACCACAGGATGTGATCTGGCCTAATATGCTTAATAGGTGCGATAAAGAATTGGCCAATCAGAGAAGCTCTGCTCGGAAATTTTGCCTGCAAAGAGCCGTCTTCTGTTGGGGCACGTCTTATTCATGGCGCCCTACCCCTACTGATTGAAATCTTAAGGAACGGAATTGGTGTCAGTTTGAAGATTAATACTTCAACTTTATACTACATTTATTAGATTGCTGACAACCTTGACAGTTAGCTTTTAAATAACCTTCGAAAACAGGACCAATACGCAAAAATAACTGTTCTTTAGTGTTATATGTGTTCCTGGTTTTGTCCACTGCCAATTTTCATCAAAGTTGCATTTTGCCCTGCATTCGAATGGGACCATTTACTTTCAATAAATTTGATCTCATAATAGAAAAGACGATGGTATAGAATCACACCCTGACTCGTCTCGTCTACAAAATAAAGATGTCTGCCATCAGTGTCAAAGGCCGAGGTGACCATTTTACCTCAAGGTAAACGTAATCGCTTTTGTTTTATTTCTGCTCACGAGTTGTAAATTATTTACCTCGTCTGTTCATTTACGCAGACAGATTTACTCTAATTTTTATTGTGACTATTTCTGTAACACTGAGATCAGTGACTTCGAAATCTAGTCCAGAGTTTCCCCAAACCAGTTTTGCATTTAATTTTTGACGTAAAACACACTTGTCTAGTACTCCATGAAATTTCAGCGCAAAAATCTGAATCCCACATTGATGGATCATCCATTAACGAAGGCCAATTAGAAACCTATGCTACTCAGCTTTGCTAGCGTTTTCCACCAACCTAAGGTTTTCTAAGGAAGTTGCTTTGTAACACCTTCGCAGATACTCGTGACGTAACTATCCCCTTTAAACAAGATAAGGATCGATTTGTGGAAGTCGTTTGAATTTCTCCAGTGTCACCGGCCAACCCAACCGCCTCATAAGGGGGTAGTCATCAATAGAGTGACTCTATGTTCACTAAGGTCGCGTACTATTTCTTAGAAGATAGTATCAACTGGAATTGGAGGCTGGAAAGCACACAGGCTCTGGTAATAAAAAGTCTGAATAGCTGAGTAAAATTTTGACTATGCGAGCTCTTCAATTTTCAAAATTGGCCAAGAAATAGCGATTTTGTATACAAGAACCTCACCCAAACCTTGAAATTTCCGTTGGAAATTCGTTTCTGCCATGGCTCAGACATGTTCACGAGATGTTTCAAAACATATTTGGGTAATAATTTTCAGTCCTATTCACGTTTTTTTTCAGAGAAATCTGTCTTTAAACGGCTTCTTAACCGGTATCGCTTGCGCTAGACGGAAGAAACCCTGAAAGAATACTCTTGTTTCCAAATGGCATACAGTAAAGCAATCGGTTGTCTGATGTCTAGATGTCTCTAAGCTTCTTCGTCTCCTTTAATCTTCTGCGTACATTTTAGCATTTTGAAACTCCTCCAATTTCAGTTGCATTGAACATTTACTTTACGGCAAATACTTTTACCTTGAGAACATGCATATGGACACCATAAAGATCGTGTCAACCAGGTTCACCCCCAGTCTCGGACTTCTTATAACTGAGGGACCACGAGAAATACTTTTACCTTGCAAAGCTACGACCAAAATTGCAGCAAAAAAGAGAATGACACCTGATTTCCTTTTTCATTACTTAGGCACTATTCGGCGGTTTTGAAAATACATGTAACCATGGCAGCTAAATTCAATATTTACCCCAGTTACTGATCACTTCATTGAAGTTTGGCAGTGGTTCGTTGTCTTCTACTAGCAAGTCGGCAACGGCTTGTAACGTTTCCGGAGACGAGGAATGTTTAGATTTTTTAGATGCCTCTGAGCTTCTTCGTCTTCTTTTATCTTCTTCTGCGCATCTTTTAGCATTTTGAAGCTCCTCCAATTTCCGTTGCATTAAACATTTATCTTTGTCAATACTCGACCGACTCAACCGTTTGGCTTTGTTGTACTCTTCTCGCACATGTTCAATCATCACATCGTTATGTTTAGCTATTATCCCTCCGGCATCGTAATATTTTCCACTTTTTTCTGCACCCCTTACAGCAACTAACTTTTTTCTGATTTCTGACATTACTTATCTTGTTATGGATCTTTCCCGAGCACCATCGGGCTTAGCCCGATGACATGACGTCATGTGTCTGTGCTGTCACGTGATAATAAATTTTATTGCGCAGTGCATGAAAAAGAAACATCCACATACGGCGATGTTTCAACAAAAAGAAACAAGTTTTATCTCAAAACAGTGAGCTCCGCACTTCAATTGCAATAACGTGCACCTGTGCTTGATTTTACTGTCCGGACACAGTAACCGGGGAAATAATTCCCCAGTGCGGTTTCCGGGACTCTTGGCCGGGAATGTAATAACTTGCTAAATTGTCTTTGATTTTCAACTATTAGGCTAAACATAATACTTTTAAAAATTTAAAATATAAATTATACCTCTGTTGTTTAAATATAAAAATTCCGCGATTGGAAACGAAAACGGGGGGGGGGGGTGTAATGAACTGTAGTCGATGATCTGAATGTCGACGAATGGGAAAATATTGCAATGTTATGAGCATGACACAGTATTTTTTAATCTCTTTGTCACACAAATTTCACTCATTTAAGGCCATTCCTTCTACTTTAAACTCATTAATACTTTTATCGTACCATTTAGCACCATGGCAAGTTTTCTTTCTTAGGTTATTTCGCAACCAAATAGTATTCTGTCGTTCATTGTTGAGCGTACATGTACGTCAGCCGCGCCCGGTCGTAACGGAAGTCGCGATAGACCACCGGTTTCTTAATTTCCCTGTCTAAATTTATTTTCGATATCTTCGCGAGTTTAATCGTCAGAATATTGTAACTGTACAGCAATTTTATTCAATTATTTTGATGTTGCATGTTCGTTGTTATGCTTATACTGTTTGTTTACCAGAGTTAAATACACCCAGTAAAACACGCTATATTATTCAATCGTTGGCACAGGACAGTGTGACTAGTTCGAAATAATATGCAAGTGTGTGGTTTGAACCATTTATTCCGATAAAACAGCCGGCGACCGCATGCTTTCGCCTTTTGCCAATGCTGGTCTCAGTCGGCACCGGGCCATCGGCTGCAGTCCCGAGTCCTGGTCTCGTTGTATTGTCTTTTCTGTGATAGGATTTTTTACCACTTTCACCGAGACCATCAGAAACTCGACAGAACGATTAAAAATATTCGACCAGCAATTTTGGGCAAAAACTAACAAAAATTCGGACAAAGCAAGAACAATTTCGGGAAACTGAATACACAATGGAACAAACAGGAAAGATAATAGGAGGACGTTACGACCAGGGGTGAAATTGGGAAATAAGTTGGAGACGACAAGACAGGCCCGTAACCAGCATTGCGCGGAGAGTGGTTCGAATTTATTAAACGGTGGACCTTTTTGATCATATTTTGCAAATGTCTGCCATTTTTTGTAGCGCCCTAAGGCAGCTGAACCCGGTGAAAGGGAAATCCGTATACACGGCGACGACTCTTGGTGGCTTTACCTTCCTGAGATAAGATGAAATTGGTTGGCCTGATACAAGAAATGGGAATGCCATGACGGTTACTCGAAAAAAACAGGACACAAGTTCGGATGTATTGTGGTACACAGAGTTCTCTCTCTGGATTACTGGATAACTGGCACGGAAACATTTAGTCAGAGAATAACTTGAAGAAATTTTTGTCAGGTAATTTCAGTCACTCGTAGCGATTCGGGAAATGGGAACAGCCGGTTTAGACGAAATAAAGTGGCGTACCTAGAAATGATACTGAGAACAACTTTAATGATCTGGGTTTCTTGCCTATGCACATGTGGGCTCCAAAGCATTATACGGAAACATTTAGTCAGAGAATGTCTTGAAGACATTTTTGTCAGGTAACTTCAGTCGCTCATAGCGATTCGGGAAATCCGAACGTAAACGCAGTAGCGTGCCTAGTAATGATACTGAGAACAACGCCCGGAAATTACTAAATTAGGAGAATGCCACCCGATTTATTTCGTTTTTTTGCCGTCTAATTGGTCTGCATATACATCACCTAGTATACGATCGATCTCACCTCACCGAGAGGTGTCGCCTTAACCTGTGAGGAAGGTGAGTAGACGCAGCGACGTAAGTGGTTCTTCAGCTGAGTGTGTACGGTTCTCGCTTGTGCTAACCATGAAACTGCAAGGAAATTGGGTATATCGTTTTTTCGATTTTCTCGACAACCTGAAATGCATCGGAAGTGATTCGCGGTAGTAAAAGAATGAAAAGCACGCCGTTAATACCAATTATGAGGTCGTGAAATTTCCCCGTGTCTGTGGCCGGAATCGTTGTTTTTCAAAATGAGTTAATCTCACCCTAATCAATGTTTATTAAAACTATAACAAAGTGTCTCGAAAGACTGTCTCAGCAAATAATTTCCTTTAGAGTGTTATGAATGCAAATGTTCTGAGAAACTAACAATGAATAAATCATATCAATTGCGTTACAGGCTTCAGAGGCAATAAAACTACTTGACCAGCTGCCCGAGGCCATGTGAGCACATGCTAAATCTGTGTTCGCTGAAAAAAGCATTATTTGAATAATTGTTACTGTACACCTTTTGTCCTGCGCGGTTCTGTGGAAGGGGAACCTGGATTCGCTCCCCACGACGGGTAAGGTTTACAATTGTTTGGCGTTTTTACCAAAACATTCACGCGAACATTATTTCTTTAATTCACTAGCCTAGTCTTTTTGTGGCTGGAAGTTTAATTTTCAAGTTTTGTAGTCGACTAACGCGGCTGGTTTATGTTCGTGATGTCTCTACTCCGGCCGAAGGCGACGGGCCTAATCGGATTCTGAGCCACTGGGTTACAAAGAGCGTTTTGTGTGTTTAGAATTGAGAAAATTCGTAAGTCTAAAATTACAACACATGTTTATGCTCTCCTGTCTGTATTTCACTGAAGACTAACTCTAATTTATCACCGAACAGATCCAAACTTTCAGCGACCGATCTCGGTAGGTTGGCCTTCCAAACTTTGTAGGCTACGGTACGTTCAAATTTTCTATAAATCCGTAACCACGAAATAAACAACTTCTTTGTTTAAAAAATCATTGAATTTGTGAGGGTTTCGCATCGAATTTTGGTGATTTATTGGTGCACAGCAATGAATTCAAGCAATAAGCCAACACCAGTAAGCGTATTGTGAACTGCTGAACAGGCTGTGTTAGAACAATGACGTCATTCAGGTTAATTTCAGCACCTCTGTCTGCCGTCTGGTGTCAGGTAAAAAAACTGAACTTGCTGCTATCGAGTGGAACTACTCGATCTAAATTGATACAACATATGTTGATTTTGGTGGCATTCTTCTTTAATTGTTTGGGTTTTTTGCTTATGCCAAAGTGGGCTCCAAAGCTTTTCTTATGAATATGGAAAAATGAATGCGTACCTGCATTTTGAAAAGAAAGTGAAGTAGAAATATAAACGAATTATCAAACAATCCACGATACAGTCACCAAGTCCATGTCAAGATGACATCATTTAACAACGCGACTGAAAAGTTTATCCGCAGCGCTTCAACCTGCATCCACTGCTAATTCAAAAAACTAACATAACATTCTGAGTGACCCAAGTTCGGAGATATTGGGCAAAATCTATTTTACCGGCTTCATTTTTGAGAATCCAAGATGGCCGCCAAGATGACCGTCAAAACTGTAATCAGTTATTTTCTGATTCGTTATTCCATGAGGTTTCCAAAAATTTATAGTTTCCACTTTCCCCAAAAAATTGCAATGAACGTCAAAATTTGGACATAATGAACCTGACTACGTAGGCCTAGTGAAATGTCTGCTTTTGGAGCAACGGCAGGGGAATTCCTATTGAAGTTACGTGTACTATATTTAAAAGAATGAAAATGCACACTTGACACGTACCAAAGCGTGCACTGGATGAACAACATTTTCGAGGATTACTTTCAATTCGAAAATTAAAAAATCCTGCAACATCACTATGTGCTGGTAACTATACCGAAAATCAAATAACAAGGCAAACCTATCTTCTGCTGTTTTGTTTGTCGATCGGTTGTAAGCCATTTACACACTACTTTTTGGGACCTCTCTCTGCTATATAGACATAAACATATACATGTAGGTCTAAGGCCCGTGTTACCCTATGGTACAGTCACTACGCACGTTCAACGTGGTAGTCGGTCGGTCGCTTATGACTGTGAGTAACATAAAACGTCCGCTAATCGTCGTCTGCACGAACATGATGTGATCATGAGGTACATGGCCACTTGGCGAAGTTGGCTGGCTATGTCCCAGGTGATTACGTGGGAAGATCCTGGATTTCGAACCAATTTTGAAATTATAATCAACTTGATAATTATTCTAAGTAGCAGTACCATTAATAACTATAACAATTTTGTTGATATTGTTGCTCATCTACCTCATATATATCGTATGCGTAACCGATATGCTGGGGCTGGACCTTTTCCATGGGGAGGATGTTCGATCGACCCCCCCTTCCGAACCCCCCTGGCTACGGACCTGCAAGAGGGAAATTGGAAGCGGTCGGGGTCGAACTGGTGACTACCAGAGGTGATTGAAACTTCCTTATGCCTATACTCGAGCAAAGCTATGTCGTATACCCGCCCACCCTCCCCCCGAACATACAAGTCGAGATACGCCTACATACACTGTATGTATGGGTTCACCAAACCTGATAAAATTTATGTAGGACCTATGCTCCAACGACTTACGAATTTAACCGAAAAACTTACAAATTAAAAAAACTTTAAATCAGGAAAATTGCATGTATTCTGTAGAATTCGATATTTGATTTGTTACCAATATGCCATTACTTTAGTCATGTAATCACCTTTTTAGTAACATTTAGCTGAAAGACAGGTGCTTGACGGCAACAAAAGTTCAGTTTACATACATGTAGGTTATACAACGTACGTGTTTGTACCAGTGTGTTATGAGATTCGTGATATGAAAAAGTATTTGAACAAGGGCGACCAAATCTCAGTTCATTTAAAGTTAAGATGAAATCTTAAAAAACGGGATGTTTTTTAAATATCATTACATTTTCATTTTATGAATTTTCAGTATTAAAAGTTTCATGTTTTGCTAGTCTCTGGCCATGTAAAAGTGGAACGGTTTTGGAATAATTCCGTCATGTGAAACAGAGATTTAAAGAACACTGTATGAAATATAGGTTGTAAATGTGTCACATGAACCCGATCAGCTTCTTTTGAGTATGGTGTTTCGAAGTTAGACAAGTTTGGGCACTTTTCTTGGGCCCTGCTTAACCATATTCGCTAAGTCGGAAATCGCGCGTGTACGCAGAGTTTAGTTGCCGTCTCATTCCGCAACAATACAAGAGTGGGCCACCAGTGGTATTTTAAAGCCTTAGGTGCCTCAGTTATTAAATCAACATTTCACAGCAAAACGGCAACGATACGCCCCTATGTTGTGAATCGTGACTTCCGGTTGTCACGACACTTACAGTCAGATAAAGCCTCTCTAAGCCGCTTGCCAAATGGCAATTGCCTCTTGACCGAATGGTTTAGGTGCTTGACTGTCGCTCGTGCAAACCGGGTTCAAGTCTCGGTCATCACGAAATTTTCTACACCTATACAGAATATCTTTCTTGCGAGCTCTTACACTAATTCTCAGAGTGCGTGTCGTAAAAGACTTCACAGAGTGTTTAGAAATCTGACGCAATAAAGTTATGACGTGACATGGTGGCTTCATTGGGGGTAACAACCGGTTTGCAAAATTCCTGATAAAAATTAAAAATGCTCTTCGAATAAAAATAGTTCAAATTATCCAAAGACATTCCGGCTGCAAGTAATCGGAGATGTCGCTGAAAACAAAAATGATTGCCGAGGGAGCAAAAAAGAAACAAGAAAGAGAGTTGACAGATGCAGACAGGCAGGCAAAGAGAAACAAGCTAGAAGTGGCTAAGGTACGCCAAAGATGCGATCAAGAACGAAGATCGTCATTCCAGCAAATGGACCGCTTACAACAGGAAGTGCGGAAAAAATCTGAAAAGCTTGAAGAAAAGAGAAGACATTCAATGGAAGAGAGCGAAGCGAGACAAGCTAGTGGCATTATAAAACACCGCGCAGCAGAAGCAGGCAAATCCGTAGCGTTGTTGTTAGCACAAGATTACACACCTCTACCAGCAGTTGAAGACATGATTGCCGAAAAAAAGTTAAGTAAGTATCTAAAGAAAACATGCACAATTCAGTCAAAGCTGACGAAACAACTATCATACCAATTGGTAGCTAGTGGTGTTTATTTTTACTTGTTACTAGTTGTGACTTGTTTGTATTTCAGAGGAAGATGTGATTCCACCCATTCTGAAGATGTATCTAGAGTTGGAAGAATTTGATAACAGAGATCTATGTGGGCCCGTTAAAACAGAGAGTTTCGATCATCAACACCTTCCCCAAATAATTAAGCATTGCAGACAACCATCGCTGGCGCAACATATTTTACAGGTCCATAAAGAAATCTACAAATTCATTGAGCAATTGGGTACCAAATTCACCGAACTGGAACTGAAGGAGATTGCACGCTTAATCGAAAAAATGGAAGACGAGGGTTCGGAGCTGAATGTAGAACTGGTCAAACTGTTTGGAAGCAGTATAGCTCAACACCCAACAATGCAGAAGAAAAAAGTTGCCCTTTCTATCCTGTTGAAAAAAATGACGTCAGACCGTAAAGGCCAGGGTTTTGATCCCGGTGAAGCGTTGCGCACCCAGTACTTACGTTTAAGTAACAAAACCGTTGAGGATTTGACCGAGCTCTGCGTTAGGAGTGGCAAGTCAATTGAACTGCACACTCATATATCAAATTTAAGTACAGACGAAACCATTGATCTGGTCTTCGGGAAAGATCAGCCTTGTCAGGGTCGCCGTTTTACCATTGCAGCTTGCACGACCAATGATAGAACAGAAAATTCTGGAGTCAGCGGACTGATGGATCCTACGACTGCTGCTACACGACCTAGGCGCCACTCAGAGTTCAATACGCCTCCTCACCAAATAAAAAATCCAGGATTTAGCAACAAATCTCACAATAACAAAGACGGATATGACCATTTGCCATCGTCTCCCTCATACAAGTCTACTCAGACAAACTAATCACTACGTGAAGAACCCCAGGAGATTTGAAATTGTCGACCAAAGCTACTGCCACAAAGTGTAACGAAGTAGAGAAATAATTAGTCGTCTAGAAGTCTCTCATAACTGCAGGTGCACATTGAATATGTAGAAATAACGCACCTATGACGTGTCGGCATCGCGCAATGCATACCTTATAAAGTGTCAGTGATTTGTTAATAGTGTTTCCATTTATGTCCTCGTATATTTATTGGCGGGTTGACATTGTCGTCATTCCAGTTTTGGAGTCTTACGTCACTTCTTTCGGGCCTGTCTATTTCCATTTTATCTGTTGTCACCAGTGCTTCTTTAGATTGTCAGCACCTCATCCGAAAGAAATACACTCGGCGTTGTTTGCGCTTTTAATAGACGCCGCGCCCTAATGCGTATCTTGTTCCCGGCAGATGGCGGTAGAAAACGAAGGGATCAGAACAGCGCAAAACCACTGTGCCGCAACAAAGGGACTCTGAACTGCAGACGTCGTAAGAGTTAAAAAAGTTCAGGCGTTTTCTTATTTCCGAATAACAAAGACATTAATAGGGCTAATTTGTTCTGTTTGATTTTGGTTATGAAATAATTTTCCATTTACAACATCATCTATTTGGGTCAAGCGATGTTTTGAATGCCTGACTTCTGGTTATTTTTCTAGCATGGAATTATAAGTACTTGGCGTATCGGGGGAGAAGGGAACCACAAAAGCGACACACGTCACAAAGAGACTCAAGGTTGGCGCACAAATGCAGTGCTTGCTTACTTAATTTGATCAGACATTTTGTTCACCTGTTGAAGGCATGCCTTTGACATAAATAATTACATAATCAAGCTGTTTGAGATGAAGCAGGTCAACTTTTTGTTTTGACAGTGAAATCGAAGGTCATTTTTGGAGTTATTTTAATTTAGGAATAAAAACAATGCGCAACCATAGCTCAGACTTGTGACCCTGATTTAGCACGATTTTCGGTGCGGTTATACGCAGCTATGGGCATACATGTACAGTCGAGGAGTGTGCGCAATCGAGAGTGATTTAGAACGGAGAGGAACATCAGGAAAATTGATTTTTTTCAAACATTCCAAAGCGGCCTCCAGATGCACAAGTATAATTAGGACCTCAGTAGGTGGCGCTTGTCATGCAACATACCTTTCTGTATGCGTGCATGCATTCGGGTAGCCAAATGAAAGACCGTTGAAAGCTGCCCAGTTGGTGAAGATTTCTATGCTCTGTGTTCCTCAACGTGTTACATAACCAAAGGAAATCTAAATATCGAAATCTTAATTTCTTGTTTAAAGGGACTGACTAATTGATGAACGTACTTGTTTCGAATGTCTAAAAAACATTGTTTTTTGGTTTTCTTGTAATTTGTTTGACCCTTTATTGACTATCTATGTTTCCGACTCGATTCTAAATTGTGGGAACTCACCAGTTCCACCGAGGCAAGACGAAGAACCACATATTTCACGAGAGATACCGAGTATACAACTTGACACCCCTTAATTTCAGAACCTCTTATAAGCAACTTCACAGATGAATAATCAAATAATTAACCTATCGCTAGGATTATGACTGACGGCTTCACTGACCAATCAGAATGTAGCATTCTTGACTCACCTTCGTCTGCTTTTCCAAGCCGCCATCATTTTACCCGACAAACAGAAGTTGTTCGCGGTAAAGCTTATTTTAGTATAAAGCTCAAAAAGGTATGCGATAAGAATGGTGACACGGTGTTGATATGGCATGTGCAATTCTGGCCGCTGTACAACTCGAGAAGAATATCCCGTCACTTTTTGGGCATCCTCTTAGCCGAAAAGTGATCATGGTCGACTGTGTAAACGATGGCTAATCAAACTTTGGACGGCCGAACGAGCAGTTTAACTTTACTATGGTGTTGGATTACTCGAAGGTTAAACACAAATCTTTTTTTTCCGAGATACGTACTTTTCGGTTTGGTGTAGGCCAATCTGATTTTTGGCGCCGGAGTTTCACTCTTCTGGGCGCCTTTGTCTCTGCATCTGTTGGATGCCAGCGCTTGTCTAGAGGTAGTACTCGGAAATTGTTGTTTTTAAGGACAACTTTATCATTTTTCATTTATTTCGATCTATAATGAGCATCGTTCTGTTTCGTTGCAGAGGTACATTTTTGTTATTCATGTACCAGTAGGCTAGTGTACAACTGTATGAACTTCTCTCCACAATGGAGAGATTCGATCGGCACAGGGAGGGGCACTGAGTTACTGAACTCAAAGCATTGTTCCAGCAGTTGTCACGAAAAACAAACAGTTGAATTAATTTTTGACGAGAACCTCTAGTATGAACTTTGCTTGTAGAGTTAGAGAGAGCTATGAATTTGTTTAAACATTATATTTGGACGTATGAAGCTTTAAAAAAGATTTTTTTTTTGTAAATAGCCATTTTTGCCATTATACACCAGACTTGTCAAGTTTTGTAACTACATACAGTATAACCACAGCTTAGGGATTTCGCTACAATTAAAATTAACTGATAGCTACCTTTATACCATGAAACTACAAAAAATTTGCTCAAGACTTATGGCATATCCGTCAGATGGCTTTGTACTGAGACAGACCTACTAATTGAGAGTTGTTCAATTAGACGGAGAATCGGCACTGCAATGCTCTAGCAGTAGTGTTGAGTCGGTTTAACAATGACTGAGATCACACACATAAGGAATCCTGGGCGCCCCTGAAAATGCGTTACAGGGGAGCTAAAATCGCAATTTTGGGACGCCAAATCACACAATTTTCCGCATTAAACTGTATATGAAATACTTATACTTTCGTTGTTTTCGTACTGTGTATCAAAGTTTTTAAAGTGTTTTCCTTGCAACACGGGACGAGTTAAAATTGTCCTGCAAGGGATTAGCGAGTTGGAAAGATACAGAGAATCTCTTGTTGTTTCGCAACTAATACGTTGCAAGACAACTAAAACAACGCGCACTTTCATGAATGTCGTTCACACATAGTGCCTTGTGCATCCGAAACTATTTTTTATAACAGTCGGGCAAAGGTAACATTGAGCCGTGTGTCAGGACCATACCGTCTCTCATTTTCGTTTAAAGCGTTAGATCCAGTTGATGTAGACGGTCCATGCAATATTCCCAAAAAGATGATCTGAGAAAATAGCGTTACTGCTCCCAACAAGTGTTTGAGAGTAGGGTAGATGAGGGTGAAACCCTCAGACAGCTTCGCGAGATCGGAGGATCTCGTCTTCTGTCCTTGCTGTGGTTGGTGTGGACGTGGATCGAGGGCAGGACCTGGTAGGCCGGTGGTGGTAGAGGTGGTGTGCTTGATCTTCTTCTGGGGACGAGACGCTGGCTGGATGGCAACAGCTTAGAGTTTGATTCGAATGAAGCCGGCTTGTTGGCCAACAAGTGTTTTTCCGCAAGCACTCTTTAAGATGGTTATCGTACTCCTGAACAGTCGATTATCCGTTATGCATTCCGAGCCTGCGACGTTCTCCCTGTTTGCGCATCTAGTCTAGAGACGGCGAATATTTCGAGATTAAATCCGACTCGGACACCCTGAGCCGGTTCACCCTTGCTTGAACGCGGGTCGTACATATATAAAGGAGGGGTTCTATTAGAGTACAAGTTGCGTCGGTTGTAAAAGCTCGAGGCTGAAACACATTGGATACGCAGTAAAGGTGCATTTGTACGGAATCGGTTACTTAACAAATCAGTGAATTATGTTGATATAAAATTAGCACCAGTAAATTTAATCAGCGCCGATGCGTCCTTTATATTTTCGTGGAGAATAAAATTAACACGTTGCTTCCTTTTCTTCACTTAAGTTTATTAGCCTCCAAAGTACATGTTGTCCAAACAAAATTGGCACATGACATTCAAGATAGGCCACAAATAGCACTGTGATTGGGAGGGGGCGCATTTTCTTACCTGGCCCCACCTACTAAGAAGATCTACATGGCACCACCTACAAAGAAGAACTGCATGCACCCACAGCGCCACTGGCCCCATAGCGTGTTACAAAGGGCTCCGCTCATGAGACAAGTTGAAATATCCTACAATTTCGTTGCACTTACTGATGGTTAGCAGATTATAGGGTGGAAGTTTTTACACATTCACCGTGCCGGCGGAAAGACTGACACATCCCCATGTTCAATATAATTTCCTTTAAATGAAAAATGTTTCAGCTACCCCCAGTCTTCTCGACGTGGGGAAATTTCGTTACGGCAAGTAAACACATCAAAACAGATCAAAAGAACAATGGAAAAACTTCACTTCGCCACGTAATGGTCACCACTGTTGGTTTTGGTTCTTGCGATGCACACGATGGACCCCTATCAACGTTTAGCCTTCTACACTTACAGTTAGAAATGATTTTAGTGTTCTTAGTAAACCTGCATGGTGGCTGACATAACTTCCCAGTGGTAAAACTAACAGCGTCTAGTGACAGTGAAACAACACCTTGTGACGAACGAGTATATTGGCTCTCAAGTTTCTAGTATACACAGCCTTCGTTAGTTTAATTCCAGTACAATACATTTACACCAATTACTAACCGTCGATATTTTCCCTGACTAGGGCTTTCACGGTCGACCTTTGTTCTTCTTTGCAAAGTTGCTCGAACAAGCGACGGATTTATTGCTCACCATCGACTTTTCAACAGCTTTGCTTGGTCCAGGGGCTTGAGATACATGTACACTTGTTCTCCCGCCTGGGTCCATCCCGAGCAATGTTGCTGATCCTGGGTTCATGGACTCCTGCAAGTCATATGAAATTTTATGCATGCTACCCTTTGTGCGACAAATGCCAGCTAAGGTGGAAACTGTGCTCTTTGTTAATCGCAAATATCTGCAGTTTAGGACGTCCACCGGATCAAACTCGTAATTGTTGTTTTTTTCGAATTGTAACTTCTCCAGCAAAAGCTCCAGTGCCACGTTCTTTTTCCTCAATATCGGGTGACTCGTAAATTTATTGCCGTAATATTTCTGTAGCTTGATATTTATATCGGACCCAATTTCTAGTGCTTCTAGCATGGCCCGCTTTAATTCCTCCAGCTCCTGGTACGTGTACTTCATACCGAGATGTTCGATGTAGTTATAAATTTCTAGATGCACCATATTAACGTGTTTACCAAGTATCGGTGAGACACCGTGAAGTACCGAATCCGGTAGGTGGGGCTTCGTGGTTGTAAGTCTCTCGTCCTCAAGTTGAATGTCGCCTTCAAAGTTCAGGTACTCCAATAGATGCTCGGGTACGTCTTGTAGAGGGGGGGTATCTTTAAATACGAAATGTATTCGTCTATGAAGTGGAAATAACACGCAAAATAATATGGGAAATTTGATTGACTGACTTGGTTTCTAGTTACACGACTAATCTACAAATTTACTACCCCCCCTAAATCATCTCGATACCCCAAAGCATTATCCGAAAGCTCTCTGACTGCCGTGTTAATGGGATTTCATAGTTTGTTGGAAATTGTTTGCTTAATAGCATTTCAACTATAAACCAGTAGATTTTAAAAAATAAATGACAAACAATCATCAAACCTGGAGTCACCTCGGAGACCAGAGGCTCATAATCCCGTACCAAAAGATCTTTAACAGACTTTGAAATCATTTTTTCTCGTTCCTTGTGCTCTTTCTCTTTTTCTCTATCTTTTGATTGTCTCTTTTTCTTTTCTTCTTTTGCTTGAAGCTTGGCAGTCTCCAGTTTATGAAGTGCGTTCTCAAGACTTTTTTTCGCATGTGCGTGTAGCGCTTCCCTAACACCTTTAGCCCTGTCGAAGTGTTGACCAGCCAGCCTCACCTGATTCTCACTAACTTTCCTTTCTTTTGTTATTTGAAATAAGTTGCCGCCCTTTCTTTGGTTTGCCATTTTTGTTTTTTTTTTGCGTCTTTCGTTATTAGCTTTATATACTACTTTTTGTTTGACAGTGTGACGAGTTTATCTATGATGTCACAAAATTGTACTTGAGGCTGAATTTTTTGCCTCATGTTTTTCTTTAGATATTGTACTTACGACCTGCTCCGGACATGACCTACATGTACTTTGTCTTCTTTATAGTTGTCGTCGGTGCTGGCTCTGTGGTCTTCTTTCCTGTGAGTGTCGGGCTGACTTTATCGTGGTCAACCAATCTATCCGAACTTCGAAGTTTTTTTGAAGATCCCGAGTTGCCCACTATTAAAGGAGGCATATGAAAGTCCATGTGTTGCGGTATTTTACCCCGTTTTAAGCAGAGTTCGGTCAGCGTTTCTACATTATGGTGGCTTATGTGAAGGTAGCTCTTGTTAATGGTTTCGTAAAGATCGAAGTCGGTGCCACACTTTTTTGCTGCGATCTGATCAAGCAATAGGGTGAGTGCAATTTCTTTTTTGTGCATTACTGGATGTTTAATAATCAAATCGGAACCGAAGAATTGCTTGATTTTTTCGTATATCTCTGCTCCAGCGCATGTATGCAAAGGCAATAAGCCGCTTATTTCTTGAATTTCGTCATCTGAAAACTTCTGTTCGATGTCTTTCATATATTGCACAATTTCAATATGTAACATCGTCACGTGCTTGGCAAGAATTAAATGGTGCCCTCCACGGAGAAATTGTGGCAGATGATTGGGACTAAACGTCGCCAAGTATTCGTCTGTTGGACGTACCTCGTGGTCAAGCGAAAAGTATTGTAACAGTATATCTGGTATACCGATATCCTTAGCTGTTGTGCAAAACAGAGAGTTAAGATAATTCTAAAAATATTTAGCTTTAGAAACTGTATCTGATGCAATCTTGGGAACGTTAATGTAACGAAACCCTAGCCGTTTTAGATAGATGAATTAGACAATATGTTTTCTAGGTTTGTACCTTATTATGAAGCCTCAGCTATAAGTAGAACTGCGATACAATTACAGACTGTACAGATATTAGGAAGAAATGATCATATCATACCTTCCTTTTTCTTTTCTAACATGTCGCTAAAGTGTGGCAAGGGTGCATAGTCTCGAACAAGCAAATCAGCAATCTCGACTGGGACCTCAGGTCTTTTGGTGTAAGCCACATTGTGGCATTTGGGATTTGCAACTTTTTCAGCTAGAAGTAAGCTCTGTGTAGTCTTGAGATCTTTAAGTGAACGGGCAACTGTTGCTTTTTCTCTCTCCAGCTGTTTGTCTACTTCCTCCAGTTGATGTTTCAAAACTCTGCCCTTTGTCGTAAATCTCAAATCGTCCTCCCGCCTCACAATCTTTTGTGGTTTCCCAGACATGTTTCTTTCTGTCTTTAATCCTGTTCTACCCGTAACCCGTGAACCAAGTTTTCCCTGACGTCACTCACTTATGTTGTCATTAATACTTTCACACATTGGTTGAATGAATGTCAAACTGTCCTGAAACTTTGTAAGCATTCTTTTAAGTTTCAGAATAAGTTATGGCATGGTTCCTAGCTACAACTGCCTCCACTGATGTCACCTCCTCACCAGTCTTCATCTATGCGCCCCCGCATCGAGTCTTGTGTTCATCGTTATCACCCCCGCCCCCTCGTCAACTATTTCGTACCGCCGCCTGTCGAGGTGCTTAAGACGTACGGAGTGTGACACGTAATTTACATTCTACAATCAATTTTACATTATACATATACATACATATATACAGAGTGATTCTGCCAAAACAAGCAATTTTATGCAGTAGCTGCTGGGCTACACGTAAATAGTTACCATTATCTGTAAGTGTCAGTGCTCGGCTGCATGAAACAGTCCCAAATAGGGACTCAACCAAGTTGCCTAAATCAACTGCATATTTGTGGGCTTGTGAAAATCCTGGTTGTCCTTTCTTATTGGTCTTTGATACAAACCGAGAGTGAACTCTTCGTCGAATTTTCAGTATTATTGAAATAAGTGGGGATCTTTTCATGCAACGCCCCTAATTCAAGGACTAAGTCCCTAATCGTTTTGATTGTTCTAAGGGTTTAGTTTTTAGTTATATTATTAGAAAATATTATTAGTCAAAGAGGAGCTTGTAACAAAGGTAAAATGATAGAAAAACATTACATACAGCTGTATGTAAGTTATAAACGAAACAAATATGCAAAGCATTTAGGGAACTTAGTTGAGTCCTAGCCTTAGTACAAAGCTGTATAGTAAATATACAGCTTTGCGCCGATGTGGATAAAAATGACCAAATAAAATATGACATAAAATTAGTGTCATTAAAAACTACACAATTATTTGAGTAAATAAAATTATTTTCTGGTTTTGGAAAAATTGGTGTTCTACCGTTATTCTGTTGCTAAAGTTGTGGAGCGATCTTCTGCGACGGCTTTCGGCGGCGGAGGATTACGCAAGAAAATGACATTTATTTGATTGTTTTCCACTTAAACGACTGTAACGGGCAAGGTGAGTGTCGTTTGATTCCCAGATTTTGCATGCACCACGTCCGGTCTTTAGCTTTCCATGTTGATACAGGTTTCACAGCGAGTTGACAAGCAGAACTCCCCTGGCTGTGTGTAATTTTGGGATCCATGGAAGAAGAACACACAGTGGTACCGATTGTCTTCATATATCTACCTGGCTAGCTAGTTGAGTCACTAATAGGGACTGTTTCATACAACCAGCAACAGATTCCTTGGCACTCAACTAAGTGACAAGCCTTGGCTTGGAATAACACTTTTATTAGTTTAAGCAATGAAGTTCATGTTAACCACTTACTCCAAAACAAAACAGACCTGTACAAGCTTAGGCGTTAAGCAAATTCGGTCAAAGGTTAACGCAACGAATCTCATCCCCTTCAAGAGCAACTGTATTGATGCGAGTTGGATGACACGAATTCAAACAAAGCATAGAGATTTACCTTGCCCTTCTGGGGAAATTGAAGGAAAAGCTTGCACATCAAAAATAAATCATCATCGTGAGATTGTGAAGAACTGGGTGAAAATCAACGACTCGTACCAAAAATGTTTATTAAAAAATGAAAGGCCCACATAACCTTTGATAAACGTAATATCTCTCTCTTATCTTTGTTATTGTTCAACAAAAATTGAGTTTTTGTTAATAAATATGTAGATTCATTTGACCAAGCGTCTTAAGAAATAACGTTCAAACCTGATTCGTTTGTGATTTGCCCCAAGAATAAAACTACACTAACGACCCAAGTTCCCGTTTGTTTTACTAATTCGTGACAATAACTGCTTATTCGTTTCATATTTCTTATTTAAGCAATGTCTTTAAGTCATTCTAAATGCGTTTATAAGGTGAAGAGGTGTTGCTTAGAAAGTGTCGGCTTTGGTGCTTTATATCATGTGCCATTGCAGTGCTGGATGAATTTTTCAATCCACGATGTGGGCTTACTTCGCTCATCAACTCAGGTTTTCTTGATCTTGGCTTCGAGTTGTGTCCGGGTACCTGGTGCCTTGGTGGCTTTGAATGTACACTGAATTTCGGCAAGTCGGCGAAAACTTCTTCGACAATGTTAAGCTGCCCTCCCTCACTATGCGCATGAAGTCCTGGTTCGATACCGAGTTTGCGACAACTTTCTTCCAGTTCTTTTACAGTCGCTTTGCCTAACCTCAAGTATCTACAATTTAGAGCATCGACAGCGGTAAATGACGTCTTCTCCTTGTCGGTTTGTATTTTCTCTAGCACTAGTTCTAAAGCGATGAGCTTTTTTTGAACCAATGGATTGTCGACAGCCATTTCAGAAAACACGGACTCGAGTTTATCATGCAGGATCGTTGTGTAAGGTCTCTTTCCCATGAATGTTACAAACATGACCCCCAGTTCATCTTCACTGAACATTTGACGAATCTTGTCGATATAGTGTTCAATCTCCATTTGCAGATCGTTTAACCCTTCCGGTGATGACTGCCTTCTTCCCATCATCTTCATATACTCGCGTTGCGTTGGCGGCAACTCTGCGTCGTAAGTGGATGGTAGACGAAGGAACCGCAGCAACGTTGTAAATGTATCGTCTAAAAACGCAGTATAACATAGTCATGAGTAGACGATCTTGTGACACAAACAAGTACAACCTGTATAAGGTCAAGGAAAACAAAACCACGCTGTACAGTTTCCCACTCAAACTCATGGGCCATTAACGCCATATAGCAAAATGTTGACATATACAGTACTTGTGCATGTAGGGAAGTGATTGGCGTATTCATACATAAGCTGTTGTCATTGAACTCCACTTTTACATGATATTCCTTCTTTTGTACAATGTCTCAGAATACGCGTATTGATGGAAACGACTTAACTTAATTGCTACTCTTACAAGTAACTCCACGAAGGTATTTATTTTCTGATCGTGTAATGATAACCAAAATAAAGACAAAATGTGTCTAATTCAAAGATTATCTCCAAATCACAGATTGTCTGGCAATCAAGATTTTTAAAAGCTGATTGATTTGCTTAACTGGTTAAAAACGGGATTCACTTTAATCGGTTTACTCAGACCAACCGGTGCTAAGAAACTGCCGTTCATCTACATGTATTATTCTGATGCTGAATTTGTGAAGCGTTCTTATGCGGTGGCTTTCAACGCCATAAAATAGCTAGAGCGCCACACATTGACCAACTTGCATTTAGCCGATTCTACAATCAACTGTTCCTCTTCCACCAGGTTATGTACATGTCACAATAAAGTATCGTGATTGGTTTCATGTCGTTATTATTTCTTAATATTTTAATATCAGCAATCCAAATTTCTGAGCAAATTAATCTGAAGATGTCAATTTTTTAGCAAATTGCGCTTAGGCGTGTCACGAGCATTCCGTTTTCAGGTCTTCAACTGACATTATTTTCCTTATTATTACACAGAATGGCGCAAGAAAATTACGTTTATTGTTTTTTTCCATTTATTATACTTTTTTTTCATTTAAATGGCTGTAGCGGCCATGATGCGTGTTGGATGACCCAACGTCAGCTCGTTAGCTCTACATGTTGATGAAGTAGTTTCATCTGTGACGAGGTGACGAGCAGAACTACATGTATAGGGGCTCAAACATGCAGTGGTCTTATTAAACGGTGGGGATTTCCCAGGGAAAATTTTTGTTCTTGCCTCCGAAAACAAGCAATTTTCTTGATTTCTGAAATATAGTCAGCCCTTGACGGCTCTACTTTGGTCAGGTCGCAATTTGGAATCCGACGTCGCTGCACGGAAATGTTCAAGTTGCCACTAAAACGTACTTGATTCTAGATTTTCACCTGATTTACATCTTACTAGTAGCTTCTGTTTCTTCATCGTCACTCAGCTTCCGTTTTCTTTGAAAAAATAAATGATTTTAATCATTGCACAGTGGAGCAGACGATGGAAACGGAGTGGCATTGCACAGCGCCGCTGCCATTCGTCTGGGATATCACGAGCATATCGACTGAGAGCGGCAATATACTTGGCCATAGATACCGTTACGATTGCGCCGGTTGTCTGAATCGGACACTTGAAATCGGGCCTGAGCCGCCTCCTCACACGCACACAAAAACTAAAACTCCACACTTTGTCATGTCTTGTTTGGGCCGTATAATGATAGTTACCGGGCTTAATTAATAAACTCAATATTTTATCCCGCTTTTGCTGTTTTATTTCTTGCAGCCTCCGCCTAGAAATCTATGGTGCGAATATGACGAAACAAGCAAAGAATTCTCGAGTTGTGCTGACAAATGCCGGAGACCTGTGCTCTAGAGAGCGTAAACAGCGTTCTATGAGACTTCGGATTCGTCGTTGGTTTTTGTGTCAGAATTGAGGCATCAATTGCATGTGTTCATTGGATGGAGTATATGGCTCGCAATGCGTACACGTATATCTTGCATACCAAATGTGTTTATAACCAAGACATAGTTTACCTGGCTCGTGGTGAACACGTGCATCGTGTGTCGATAGAATCTTTGCTACCATTGGCCTACTCTGTCGCCTGCCGTTCGTCCCGACCGACGGACTATCTGCTGAAGAAGTGCATGTCACTGTCGGCCCAGTCTTTTCCATAGATGAACTGTTCCTTCTGCTGCTGCTGAGACTTTTCAGCCTCTCTAGTTTCGCGCTCATTTCAAATTCGTTGGCCTTAAACTTTTGCTGCTCAACTGGACGGTTTCTTTCGAAATTTTCTCGCAGTTCCTTTAATTTGTTTTCGTTGATTTTATATTTGCGACTGAAAAAGTGATAATCTTCCTTTTTCATGCCTTTCATGGCAATTTTTTGTTTTGCAGTTGTCATTTTGGCAACCCCACCCTGACTGTCTATTGACAGACACGTCACGTGTTTGTTTATTCATAATTACGAGAAGATTCATTTACTTTCCTGCCTGCATTAACGTTAATCACGGCAAAAATTTAACTCACTGTTAATATTGTCGATGAACTCAATTGGAGTGGTTCAAGGGAAAAATCGAATGGTTAACGCCACCAGCCGGACAGCGGTAACATACCGACTAGCATTAACCGCACATGAATTTTTCAAACTTCTATACAACTAGTACAAATCGGACAAAATTTCGAGTCCTTAACTGGCAGAAGATATCACTATGCTCTCTACGGAATTTTATTCACTATGCTACTAGTTTTTCGTTGAGTTTGAATGGTGAATGACTATCCATCCTGGGGTTCGTCGTTCACCAGAAACGCGATTTAATACTATTGCCAGAAAATGCACGAGCAGTTAGCTGAAAGATCTTCAGCCTCCTCCCCCAGCCTTAAGATGACGCTGATCGGTTTAGCCATGTGAGGCTTGGTTACGAGAAATACCTTCTGCTCAATGATTGGCCGCTGCCCTGACGTCATTAAAACAAATGCAGATTTTAATTATTTTCACAGACGTTGTTGCTGCCATTCATGAAGCAGAAAACATTGTTTTGGTTATTGTTTGCGATAATGGTTGTTAGCGTACTTATTTTAAATTCTTTAATAGTATCATTATAGAAATTATTTTTGTATTAATTTAGACCTACATTGTTGCAATATACCGTAAGTTTTCAGTTTTATATGATACGGCAAAAAATTTCAAAGTTGATATAACTTTATATTACTGGTGATATTCCGTCAATTTCCGAAAAGAGGTGTTAAAATTTTGGCACATTTCATTTCCCATAACCAAGCCTAAAATGGCGATTTGCGCCATCTTAAGGTTTGGGGACGAGGCTGAAAGAACTTATCTCAAGCAGCTCATGATACTCGTTACCAAATGAACATCGTACACCGTATGCAGTGTGAAACAAAGGATTCCTATTTTCTATTATCAAACTACAATTCTTTTTAACAGAGTTTTGTGTCTCGGGTGAAATGTGAAAATACCCAACGAATATCCCTGCCTATTTCGTGACAGTTCGCCAATCGCAAAAATTTTCAAACATTATTTGCCTCTTGACATAAACAAACAAGTATTAGGGTGCAATGTGAAATAGATCGAACCGACGCGTCATTGTTCCTCTGTTCTAAAGGTGTTGAAGTAATAGGACAAACTACAGAGAATGTCTGATTTGTAATTCTGTTGTTTTGAGGCAACTCTCCAGACTTCATTTGTCTTGAGACTTTAGGCTACCAATAAAAGTATTATTAAATTTGTGAATCAGTCAACGCAATTATGCCTCCATTTATTCGTCCACTTAATGTATTCTGTTTGGTCGTTCGCAAGCTTGTTGCCCAATGCTTGTCCGATTTCATTGTAAATTGTGGGAACTTTCAGTTCAACCAAGGCAAAACCAAACACTACAGAGTACACGTTGTTTCAGGAGACATATTAAATGCGTAATTATAATCGGCATACGTTTGAGCTTTCCTTGGAAGTAATTACAGAAATGAACAATCAAATGAAGTAAGAAAAAGAAAAATATGAACAGCTGAATTATCAGTTCGGCAATTTCGAAAAGCTATTATTAAGGACCAGGCAGTAGGCCTGTGTTTCAGTGTATTGAGTTTTGCAGCCTTTTCAATAAGGCGTATGAGACTTGATCCATTCAGACAATGTCAGACTAAATCCCGCCCTCACCCATCTGGATAATACGGCAGCAGTTTCAGCGAACTAAGACAGTGCGATTGAATTTGTCTTATCCGCAGTAGAAACTTAGGTGGACGTGACCTGACTCTGCGTGCAGGGTGAAGGGGGGTGTGGCATTCAATCCCCACAGATAATCTTTTTGAATTTCTCACTGATTTGTACTAAACTGAATAAAATTTTAATTTTTTTTCTTTAAAAATTTTTCGTGCTAGGGTCCATACATTTGAGTAGAGATAGGAACATCCAATATAAAATCGTCCCGTGCATCACCAAATTTTACACGCCATTGTTGGAACTCCACATTATGTCAACTCACTCAGATTAGTCGTGTAACGCTTTACATGTACATGTATAAGCGATCTATCTTATATGATTTATCTGTGGGTCCGACACCTCATTTTGAGCTAAGAAGCCACGGACGAAGTAGGTCGTCCCATTTTGGCCCAGCTTTCGTTAAAACTCACTCAAGTCTGACAACGATGATTGAACCACTGTCTATACATGTATATTCCCATTGTCATTTTCGATTTGGAATACGTAGTTATATTAAAATCGACCACGATGTTTAGTACAACAGTATAAAAACTAAAGAGCTACAAAATCTATTTTAAAAACTAACTACACGAGACAACTTGTTCCTTAATTGCTAGAGCTGCTTTACGTCGAATATTCATGGGGAGTTGAATTAAGAAAGGAAGTCATGACGTTTATTAATTGAAATGGAAATTAACTAACAGACCAGAACATTAAAGATGATTTATCAAGACATAAATAGGAAATCCTAGAACTAAATATTTGTGTTGGTGTTATAATGAGGATTTGTTTTGTTTTCGTTGTGGACAATTTGCCCTTGATAAGCAGACACAGTAAGCCGCATGTTCGGAAACGACATATTTTTATCCCTTCCTAAAAATGGAACCCGTTGTCGCGACATGATTTAAGTATAATTTTTAAATCTTTTCGCCAAGGAAATTTTGATTTTGAGCTGTTTACAGCACCGGATTACATGACACATACATGTATCATGTCTCGCTCAAACTGACGATCACGTTTAGTTGAGACAGGTTCCCTCTGCACCAGTATCTACCAGAGTCAGATTGCTACCTCTCTAGTTGTGAGTACCGAAGGCTAACCAAATTACAGGACCCCCATACTTTTTATAGCTTAGGCGTTCTCAATAAACTGCGTAGCTTTTTGTTATCGAAGTCAACGAGTTTTTTCTCCGCGTCTTTTGTCCACCTCTAGTACATGTACCTTCATTAGGTCCTTTCACGTTTCACCACGCATAGGCGGATTTAGAGGGACGCAGGGGGTCCGATCCCTCCCCTGCCCCCTTGGCGGCAGCAAATACCATTTTAGCAGCAAAAGCGGGTGGAAATATTGAGTTTAATTATTAACCCAAATAATTAACATGACACGACTGAAACAATATTTGACGATGTGTAGAGTTTTAGTTTGTGTGTGCGTGTGGGGGGGGGGGCTCAGATCCGATTTGAAGTGTCCGATTCAGAACACCAGCACAATCGGTTACTATGGCTAAATATTGCCGCCTACTCGCGCGTGATATCAGATGCGACCGGTAGTGGCTCTGCGCGCTACCACATGGATTCCATAGTCTGCTCGACTGTGCAATAAATATAGATTATTACATGGCAAAGTCGTTATCCCCCGTTATATATAGCCCGAGTGGATTTTGGAGAATAATCGCCCGAGGGGCTGCGCACCATAAACAAGTATGTCTCGATTAGCACGGTATTGTATTGTAGGTGGAAGTGTGGTGATGGAAGGGAAGAGCACGAGCGCTCTGCTGGAGTTCAAATTCGCGCAAGTCTACGAATTTTCCATTTTAAATCACCTGGTCAAAGTGGAGCCGTCGAGGGCTTGTTGTACTTCAGATATCAAGGAAAATGCTTGTTTTCAGAGGTAAGAACAAAAATTTTCCATGGGCTGAAGAGGGAAACCTCCGTCCCTACGTCCACCTATTCGGCGCTACGCGCCTCTACAATCCCGCTTTGCGCGATTGCCTAAGAGACAAAATGTTGCCCCCCTCTTATGATATTCTAGATCCGCCATTGCGACATGATCTGTCACTGTCCAGTTTCAACTATTAAAATACTATTTGATGAATACTCCGACACTAAATACATGTAACTAACTGACTTCGTGCTTAAGTTACATATATTTACAGTCAGTACATGCGCGAATCCAGCCTGAAATACGAGAGGCTGGAATTTTTGTGATTGTGGAACTTTTACTAAGATTCACGTGTACGTTCATAGCTCTGAATCGTGCATTCGCCGAATTTTGGTAGTTCCTTCGTTTTTAATGGATTTTTGTCTCGCCTTTTCTAGTGTTTTTTTCTCTGTGGCGGACCTTTTTGCCCACTACGTACGGGACTGTATCTCAGGATTTGTGTTTTCTCTAATAAAACAGAAATATCAGACTGGTCTGCCCTAAGTTAAGGTTATGGAATGCCTTACTGACAACTCTGTAGTATTTTGCCAAATACCTACATAACTATAAATTTTAACTGGGTAAACTGGCCTGAAAGTAGAAAGCCAGTAGAAGTTGATTTTTGACTTTTTACCAATCTGCCATTGATTGGGTCACGTGATCATCTCTTTTTGTAACATTAAGAACAAGAATCTAATGCATCGATTGCAAAACAACGATGGCAATATCGTGATCAATTTTTATTTAACACAAATGTGCAAGGTGAAATCTCAAAAACTCTGTTACAGTTTTTCAAAATATCATTTCGTTTTCATTTTGTGCAACTTTAAATTTCGTTGATGAAAATCATCAAAATTCTATTTTTATAGCCTCTCATGCAAACCTGGTACACCTGAAAAACAATTCTTACCAGAAGTTTGAGAACGGTGCATAAAGCATAGTATGTGAAAATTCCATATGAATCCAAAAAGCCATATCTGAGGTATATACGATGTTCCCAAGTAAGCCATATCTGAGGTACACACGATATTTCCAATTAAGCCAAATTTGGACATTTCTGTATGGTCCTACCTAACCATGAAGAGACAATATCCGTGTTACAGTCGCAAAACAAATTGCCTGGTCATTGTTGGAAGGCATAGGCTTCATAAAGTTACATGTATTACCTTTAACCAATACTCTCCACCAGCGGAGCGTTGGACTGCGGCCGCCGGGGTTGCATATTGGCTTCCGCGTTGAGGCTGACGTCAGGGAATCATTTTTTCATCGGTAATGGTCTTTTAATATCGGTTTACACCCCAATTTGCATAATGGTCAGGACAGACACGTTAAAGTTATTACATGTAGTGTAAACCAGAGCTTTAAAACAAAATACATTGTGGTTGTGAAATGTTATTACAAATTGACAGTTCTCAAAGTTGTCTGCCAAACATTCACTGAAACCGGGGGCGGTAACTTTACCAGTGTCGATTGGCATTTACAGGGGCGGAGTTAGTGGGGGCCAGGGCTGAGTATTAGCCAGGATTTTGCCCCTCAGACATTTACATCCCCGAACTACCACATGGAATCTGGGAAAATTTTAGGTGGGGGGCATGGCCCCCTTGGGCCCCTCTAAATCCGCCACTTATTTAGCTCCGTCAGCAAGAATAAGCCGAATAACTTACATGAATTTACCTTTACTATAGATTTTGAAATCTAAATCATGATAATGCATTGGAGAACATTTTGTAATCAAAGTTGAAAATTCTCGTCACAATAAACGAACATTTTTGCCTTCGGCTTTTATTGTCACTCCTTCCTCAGTCAAACTCGCCTGTTCACGAAAGCTTGTAAACAAAGCCGTTGAAACTGATCATTGTAAACTGCAGTGGTAACTGCGCTAACATTCTGTTTTCATTGTTTTACGATGTAAAACATAACAGTGGTACACATAGATTATTACATGGCGAAGTCGTTATCCCCCGTTATCTAGAGCCCGAGTGCATTTTGGAGAATTATCGCCCTAGAGGCGTTAGCCACGAGAGTGATAATTCTACAAAATCCACAAGGGCTCTAAATAAGGGGATAACGGCTGAGAACATGACTTGTAATAATCTATTTATACCACATACTACATAGGCGGATTTAGGGGGGCCCCAGGGGGCCCGCCCCCCCCCC
>NMRA01000038.1:35442-90143 GCA_002633005.1 Phoronis australis | reverse complement strand
GAGGCAGGGAAGGAGGGAGGCAGGGAGGGAAGGAGAGGAGGGTGGAGGCAGGGGTTGAGGGAAGCATGAATGGTAGGAGGGCAGAAGATGGTAAAAGTGCAAATGTTTACACCACGTTGTGGTTGCGTAATTTAAATTTGCAGTCATTTCACATTAGTTTAAAGAGTCAAATAGACAAGAAATCCAATATTTAAAAGCATCCCAATAACTACTTCAAAGTAAAACATGGACTGGAATTTCCTTGAGGCGCAAGGAGACGGGGAGCTGTCGGCAAAGAATAATAGCTACCTTCCCACGACGGCGCCAGGTATATGCCGCGGATTAACCGATCTCTGGTAATTAAGTGTATTCATCGTTTTGTTTGTAGTAATGAAGATTGATACGAGTTTCACTCACGTAAAAGCTTATATGCTTATTATAAGTCAATAAGATTACGGCTTAATTAAGTAACGACATGTTTTATATTTTTCTGATTACGCTCAAAGTGCCCAGAAGCACAGTATAGATTTGAACATCTAAGTTTGTTTATTTTCTACATCACAATGCCAGTGAACAATTGAGATATTTCTTTACATTTGTGCATTGGTGATGCTACTAATTTTATAATGTCTGTAGCTTTAGCAACAGAGATAATGTATAAAACCTTTTGAAAATATATCTTGTCATTTTTTCTTTCGGCACACATGTAGCACAGGAGCCGATGATTTGTGCATTTGATTGTATGGTTTCTGATGACACAAGTACATGCACTTTGGAAATATTTCAAATGAATCTCACAAAATCAAAATCCCTGACCGACAGCGTGCATGGGTGTTAACCACCAGTCACTTTTAACAAAATTCAGACACATGGGTTACATGTAACACCGTAATGTAGACCCAGGTTTAATGCAACCTGAACATGCCTCGCGCACTCTCACATCCGGCGGTCTATTTTTAAGCGTGGCTTTAAGACCCGGATTCAGCGATGACTGATGCGCGGTGATCAATTGGTGTTTTACCTGTTGGGAAATAGTATTTAAGTTAAACAGGTAGCAAATTACTCAGTCACCATTATGAGGACCGTCAGTTTAAACTTATGCGATTGGAACATTCTATCAATGGGAAATGATCTCAACTGGTATCATCGATTAAAAATGCTGAGGTAAGTGGAACGCTTAAACAGTGTACGGCAGAAAATTGTTTGACAGTCAAACACGTGCATAGCATAAATTGATCGAATTGATAATTATAAAACGATATCCAGGAAAAGATCAAAAGTATAACTCAACAAGCGGAGGCTTTAGTAGTTTTAGGATTGTCATCATGTTTTAAAGTCCTCGGTTGAAATAAGGATACCGGCAGTGTCTCGTGGATGGATCCATGACTTATTTTGTTAGCGTGTCCTCCCCCAAGTACACGGAATGCTGTTTTTGACTTTTTGTTTGTGCCTCATGTGTAAGGGCATAGTTGGAAACGATATATACATGTACATGTATATATGAAGTATCCTAAGGATAAAACCGTGAATATTAACGCCAGTTATGTACGGCCCTAGAAAAAAATCCAGATTTAGCTGTAAGTTCAGAACATATCTCAACATGCGAAACTTTGAGATTCCGTGCTTTATGCACTGTTCTCAGAAATGTTTTGGACAAGTTAGAAGCATGAAGTAGAAAACAAACACAAAAACAACGAATTTTGCCAAACCTTCCAAACACGTTTCACGATGCACCCTAGTGCCATTCTTCTTTTTAACTTCCTCGTTTTAAAAAGTTTCACTTTTGCATGAGGGGTTATTAGAATAGAATTTTCACGATTTTTAAGCAAAAAAAAACCCCAAAAACTTACATAAAACAAAAGCAAAACGATAATTTATCAAGTCTGAGATTTTACTTGGAACCTTCCCATATTTTGGATACAGCTGTTTGCACGTGCTTGTACCTTTTGTCGCTAAACTTTACAGAAAAGTACAAGTCCACGTAACTCATTTAATGGCATATTGGTATAAAGTAAAAATAAATTCTACAGACTTTCAACTAAATATACATAAATAATACACTTTTACCGAATTAAAAATCTGTAGTTTTGTACACTGTTAGATAAATGGCTAGTGACGCAGGCGTGTCGACAAGGACATACACAATCTCAAGCCAGGCGAGCCAGTAAAAGGCTCTGGTCATTATGAAGTGATTTTCAGCAGCATGTCCACTCACTAAAAGGGGCACAATACATGTAGCGAGGTGATCCACCGCTTTGATCTTGATACTCACAGACATGCTGTCAGGTGATCCAGAATTTGTCAAAAACTGGATTTATTCAACGCTTAAAGCGACCACTTTTATAAACGTTTGAATTGATATATCCATCTCTATTTGCTCACGATTTTATACAAAATCGATAATATTTAAGTCATTTTATATATTGTTAAACACCTTCCGGAAAGGATAAACGCGTTAAATGTTTCTAACCGTCCCATTTATGTTCCTAAACACTCTATTTAACGATATTGTTGACATGCTAAATGTGGATCGACAATGGAAGTGCTTTAGAAATCCTAAAATGTGTTTGCGTTAAATTCTAACCTCAACGACAATGGAAGTGCTTTAGAAATCCTAAAATGTGTTTGCGTTAAATTCTAACCTCAACGACAATGGAAGTGCTTTAGAAATCCTAAAATGTGTTTGCGTTAAATTCTAACCTCAACGACAAGTCCGTGTATTTAGCAGACAAGTAAACACACTATTTTATTTTTCGCACCTAACTTCTAGGAAATCGAGAACATGGAGACAATTCATGCGTAATGCATGCGTTCAGTAGGAAATTCCCTGAAAACTTGAATTGTGACATTTTAGACATACGTTGAGAGAACACGGTTTCGTGGAAATTCGTTAACCAGAAAACGAGTAAAAATGACTGATTTAACAATGTGGGTTTCCGAGTTCAGAAACCTGACTCACATTTAACATGTTCCGAGGCCTGTTTAGGTCCCCTTTCAGTGGAATAAACTTAAGTTATTTGAGCAAGATTCTGAAATACATTTCTGTAGCTGTGTGATGTGATCCAATGAAAATGTTCTAAACAGTCCTCTACATACTATTTACTCAGCACTGGACCAGGTTACTAAAGACGCAAGACGATGGCGTTTCAAACCCATGCACACCGTGATACAATAGTTTAGTCTCTCACCCAGCGCGTCAGAAAGTACAAGACATTTCAATAAGCCACTAGTTTTTGACAAGCGTCCCAAGCCCATAAATATTTAGCCGCATACAAAGCTAGTTGCTACCAGGGCAACGAAAACCTCGCGACACGTCTGTGAGATTTGAATTTGTGATTGTCGTCATTGGAAATTAAATGCACCAATAATATTCAAAACTAAAATCAACCCTCTGAAACAGCATACCACCACTTAAATCATCCATTTCGTGACTAGTGTTTTTTGTTCAAACCGAGTATTTTACCAAAGGACAAACACCCCCTACGATATACATGGACTTTCCTATTGAGCTTCTGCATATATGACATTTGACCAGTTGCTCAACTTCTAGAAAATTATGAGCAAAAAACGAATGGTACACCTACTTTTTGAGCAGTTTACGTACAATACAATATTAGTGAAATCAGTAAAAGTACAACTTCAGCAAGTTTGCCATATTGACGGTGTATCATTCTGACATGTCAGGTCGCGTGACCATTTTTTATCTACATTAAACCAAAAGAAACGGTAACAATTCTTTTGACATAAAGTATTGTTATATGCTGTTAGACTTTTCTAGCGGCCAATCATTTCCTTTGTGCTTTATGAAACTTTTATTTATTTATATCATTTGCTAAAAACAGACATTTAATAGCCCATCACGCAATACTGGAATATTTTGAAAAAAACAGCAATCCTAAGAAGAACGCTGCACCTTGAATTCGATCAGCTATTAATGAGATATGGAGTTCGAAGTCATGTAAACTTGGATATTTTGCCATCTGGATTACACGTAACAGAATACAGTTCTCACCGTGGTATCTGGGAATGGGGTATGGGCTTCATGAATGAAGTTTTCATGTGTGTTACAATTTGAAGTTCGGACTGCCGGTAGGAACGACGATTTTGGAACGTCGGATCTGCTGACGGGAAAGACAGACCCAAAATACGAAGGACGGATGAGAAACAGGAAAGAGTCGTTCTGAACGTAACGCCATTGTTTGATTATGAGCACAGGAGATTTTTTATTCAATGTTTGATCTTCTTAAACACATTTGGTTGCCTATTGTCCAAATGTTTAGCCCTCTGTTTGACTATGAAGAGTATTTAACATAATTGTCAGTTGAAGTGGTAAAAACGTCACACTCCCCACTGCTAGCACTCACTGCCATGACTCATCGCGAAGGTACTGCGAATTCCAACTGAAGAACACAATCCGGTAATACCATTGGGGAAAATTTTTAAGGTCATTAAATGTACTTTCTTCACTGCTCCAACGTGAAATTGGAATCAAAATGCAGAAGGTGCCTGTAATTGCCGCGGCAACTGACAGTGCGATTTACAAGACTTAGTTCGCTTGGCAGAAAACAGACACCGGCCTTGTCACCCGTTGTCGGCCGTTAAAATGTTAAGATTTAAAGCTAAACAAAAAGAAAAATAAAAACAAACACACACGTTAATTTTTCAACAACACAAACAGCGCGCTCCTCACCTGAATTATAAAAACACGCACGTGTGCTTAATCTTTACCGTTCAGCCACCACAGCTATGAAGACAACCGGGAAATGCCATGAATCACCTCGCCGCTAAAAGTTAACCTTTTACTAAATTAACTTTAAATTTCATTTATTAGACAAAACATTTTTACAATCAATAATCACCGTTGTCTAAGAAAAAAGTCGGCGATTAATTAATTGAAAACGCAACTGACTAAAATGAGGCGCGTAACCGGGAGGAATGTAGCAAACCATGGTCCGTGCACCATACGGTGCTGGGGCGGGCTATAGACCCCCGCTTTTTTCAGTGTTGCGCCGCCCATGTAAACTGGAGTTTATTTGGCGGAATATCTGGGATTGGCTAGTGTCAGGAAAATGGTCTCACGAATTTCATGTATTCAAGATTTGTAGGCGACTAAGTGTTCCTCCCCAGAGGAGCAGAGTTCTCCTTCCGGGTTTCGGTACTTGCCTATACCGACGGGCGCATCAGACGCAAAAAATTGTTCCTGATACTGTATTTTTCAACTTTTTAACAATTAAACTGGATTGTTCTCCGAGTTCAAGTATTCTTCCTGAAGTTCTCTCTTATATAATAACGAGTCAGAAGAGACTGTGCCCTTTCTGTCCTAATTTAATTGAGGACCAGTACCATTTTCTTTTTTAATGTGTAAAGGCACTGAACTTAGAAAAAGGTACAATGGCATGTGTCATTATAAGCAGCCTTCTGTATTTAATGATGCCAACAAATGATATTTCACAACTCGAAGGGAAAAGCAACCGTTTTAGGGTTATTTTATTTAAAACACGATTTTCGGGTTATCCTGGATAATTTTTTAACTTAAATTGATTTTCCGGGTTCTAAGTTATTTCCGCATGCGTCACACCGAATGTTATGACCGCAGACCAAATCGATTCCTTCCATCGATCCGGTCACAGCGGGGTGCGTCATTGTGTTTCCATGCACGCAGGACTTTGTCTGGCATCGGGTGCGTCAGTGTGTTAGCTTGCAACAAGTTAGACCTTTAATCGACTACAGTTTGTTCCTGAACTTAGATGCACGCATTATGGGCTGTCATTGAGTATATGTTTCCAGAAGTTCACAGATTTCCCATGGAAGGCCAGATACGTCGAAGTTGGCTCGTCCGAGAGAGAATGGAGCATCGACTGTCCATGTCTCAGCTAAAGCTGCGCAAAAATATTAACATTTTGTACCATCAGTCATGTAGAGCACATGAAAGTACCTCCAAGACACATTTTGGAGAAGGATGTTATTCCCTCGATACTTACATTGTACGTTCGGCTCTGTTACATGTACATCGCTACGTGCTCGGATTGCGTTTTGAAACGGGAAGCGTTCCAAGTTGCAGCCACGGCAGTTACGCACAAGAAGCTGTTGTCACACCCGTGTGTCAGAGCCACCGCAGAGCCCATGACGAAACCAATCACAGTTTCACCATGTGTTGGTGGTGTTTCCGGCCCAACTAGAGCACATAAGCAACCCTGAAGCGATGATCAATAGTGGCTGTGAATACAGACCCAGCTCACAATCAGTTGAGAGCAGTGAGTCGTCCGGATTTAGTGAACAGGCCTTGGAGGCGGCTTTTGAAAAATTCATCGTTGATTTGATCTAAAAGCTATTGTTGTTTCGAATGTGCCAGGAGTACAGTGAGGGAATTGTTAGGTGCGGTGTCAACTCAGTGGGAGTCCAAGTGTCTTTCTTCGACCTCCACTCGGCTCAAACGTTGCCTGGGCCTGTGCACTAGCTTCCGTCTATGCCAGTATAAACGAATATGCGCTTATTTCCACTTTCTACCATTGCTCCGTTACTGAGAGTCAAGTTGAGGTTTCCCACTCGGCCATACTGTCCACTGCAGACCAACCGGCTAAATTCAACTCATATGAGTTCTAATTCAATCAATCTAGTTTGTTGCAAAACAATCGTTGAAAGCGAACGGTATTTTTTGTTAAATAACATACTGTACAATCCACAGATGTTCAGGTTGAACTGTCGCCAAAACAAAGGTGGCGCGAAATGATCTCGTCCGCTGGCGTCACATCTGTAGTGACGTAAGCAAAATTGATTAGAACCGCTGGGAAATTATACCACGTTAAAAATTTCTAGGGTAACCTCAGACTCGAGCTTTAACTAGAAAGGAACTTTTAAATGTGTCAGTAATTTAATCATTGTAACACTGATTATGTTGAAGTCTTTTCCTGAACACGCGCCTATGCACAATTTTGGGAACAAAATCCCAAGTCATAAAACCGTCGAGTGTGCTTTTTCGAAAATGCGCACGCTTTTAGAAACTTGATTTGCTGTACTGTTGCCATAACCAGGGTCAAAGGTCAAATGTTAGTATGCCAACTCGAACTCGAGATTCTTTTTGACATTTTCCTATCTCGAGTTTTACTGGAGTTTCTGCCTCTAAATTTGGGGTCTTCAAGCGCAAAATTGGACTACATGTAGATACTTATCTGCAATAAACCGTAATGTACAGAATGATGGACACTACATGTTCCTTGAGTTCAATCAAAAGTAGAACCGGGAAATTGTGAAAAGTAATTCAAATTTGGAGAATAGACCCCAGTCGTGATATCTTGGGTACCATGCTGTAAGACTGTAAAGGATACTTATTGTATCTCAGCACGCAGCATTCATGGGATAGAAGGTTTTCCAATGAAACTGTTTGATTCTCAGTACAATTTCGGGCTTCGGACGTTACCACAAAAGGGGAATAGCACACGTTTGTTACTCGAATCCTTGGTTGTGAAAGCAAACCAAATAATATGTTAACCAGTCCAGGTGGAATTACACCTTGGGCGAGGACTGGAAAACACATAGGTACAGGGGAGAAATAGCAGTACGACTTCATTTTGTCGGTTGTTTTGGGTACCATCACCGACGTAAAAAAGGATTAGGGAGGGTGGGGACACAACGGGGTCATGCCCATTGTTCATTGCAAAAAGCCCTGACCATGGTCAAAATTCGTTTCAATTTTATGTATGTTAAGCTGTTGATTTGTAAAGTGTTCCCAGATTCTCGAACATTGCAACCCCTCGTACGTCCTTTCCAAGTTTTCAGGCGAGCGTTCCGTAGACGCGACAACCTGGTGAAAACTCAATGTAACGCAAGATTTCGCGAGAAATCACCACAAAATGCAACACTCGATCCCACTGCATGTACATGTACATGTACCTGTAGCTTCCTCCGCCCGATTTTCGCGTCTTCAGAACTCAGCCCCGATAACGCCAGTGGAAGCCTTAAAACAAATTAATCTTCATTTGTCAACAGTTGTAGTCCATGGGCTGTTTCTCTTCTATCATTTTTGATGGACATTTATCGGCTATAGCCCCCTCCAGACCCCTGTGGTGCGCCGCCCATATCTTCTCATGCTAACAGTGACTTCGCAATACAAGGTCCATTGAATGGCCATTTCTTTCTCCGGTCCACCATATCCTTGTCTACTGCACTGCACAATTACGGCAGAAAAGGCATGTGTTTCTCAATAAGCAGCATATTTCGAATCAGTTTCAGTTATACCACAGATACCATAGGCGTGTTCTACGTAATATCAACTTTGGGACAAAAGGTCATCCGGATTGCATGAACTCTAGGTAACGTTTCGGGATACCGGTGAAATTATATTTGATTGCACCGCATTCTATATGTACACATCGGCGGTATTACGGACACGCGTACGGGAATTTCCGAGAGCCGTCATTGGCGATATTATTCTCACAGCACAATTACACCGTTTATTTGAAAACCAAAACAATAAAGAAACTGATCAAACTCTGTTGGCAATAGTCGACGCCTTCTAATGACATAAATTATTTTCTTGTCAGTTAAGCAGTAATTTTGCAATTACTTTCGTAAAATCGTTGTTTAGTCATTTTAAGTTAAGACCCTCCCTGGTAATGTTTTCTGATTTATAACCATCTTCAAAATTATAAGTATATTACCACGGCTAGAGTGATTAATTCTCCAAGCACATTAATATCTTAGGTCCTCGTTAATTCAAGCGTCTAATTTAATGGAGTATTGCTCGTTTAAAGATTTCCCATGAATTGTCTTGAAAGAAATGATTTAGGAACGCAAGTATTCCAAGACCTGAAATTTCATAGAAATCCAGTATTTCTGATGTTGTTAAGACTTACATACAATCTGAAGCTAATTTACAATATATGCAAAAATTTAGCATATGCCATCGGTTGTAAAAATGTAACATACCTGTTGAACGGCCGGCCATAAATCGGGAAGCTGAGAGATGGTAAATCAACACAAATTGTTCACGACAAGCAAATGTGGCTTACAGAGAGCTGAAGGTCCCCCGGATTGCTTTTCACTACGTGGTGAAATGGGTATAAACCAAAAGAACGAGGGAAAAATTCTTGTGCAGTATGTTAGTACTAACCAAATCAAATTCCTTTGACACGTTTAGAAAATCTCAAACGGTCTTATAGATTATATTTCGCCTCTTATTGCCCTCCTCAAAGAACAACAAATAAAATCGTCGTATCCCATTGAATGCATTTAGTTAATGAGTTCATCAGTAGGTTAAAATTGCAAATGGCTGAATGACAAGCGAAAATTTAAGAGTCCAATTTTTGAGTAAATAAATTGTTTCAAATGTCTTGATTTCCGTGCAGTTATAATCGCCGTTTTATTTCATAAATTGAAAGTGTTCAGACGATCGCAATTCCGAAGTGTACAAAGTAATGTTTAATCTACAGTTCAAATGAAATGTTAATGGCACTTGATTCTACACATCCACTGTGCGAACTTCCAACCCTTTTTGAGGTTTGGTTTGTCGACTAGCTGTAAGAAGGCTATTGTCAAAATTCAGCAGGGTACCACTGTGTGTTGAGGTCTGTTTAACACTATAAGGGGTTGGGGGCTAAAGTTCCCAATTATTTCAGTGCTGCGCCGCCCCTGGTCACATGGGTGGCGCACCATAGGAGGTTGGGAGAGGGCTATAGCCCCACCACTAATTTAAGTGCTGTACTTCCCATGCGTTAAAACAAGAAATTTCACACAACTCGGGTAGTTCTACCCGTCGCCTCGTCAACATATAGAGTTAACGACCGGCGGGGAGTCAACTGACACTCACCTTGCCTCTTGCAGCCCTTTAAGTGAAAACAATCTAATAAACTACATTTTCTTGTATAATTTTCCGCCTTTTTGACAAAGAAAAGTCTGTCGTTGATTGGAAAACAGTACCCTCGTTACACGCGCTAAAGGCTGTATGATCAGTTTCCCAATTTTGTTTTCACTGTATATCAATTAACTAGCAACTGAAGTACAGACTGGTAGAAACAGTGACATACAAGTAAAACAAGATATAGCAAATGTATTCTTGTTACTTTTTGCAGATAATGTCAGTTTGGTTGGTGGCACTCTAGTGCAACTTCACAGAAGGCTAATTCATTGGAAATTTATTCTTTAAAGGCGAAGGTAACCTTTTTCCATCTCTTTCTTAGCAAAAATAAGGTTTGTTGGTTATCCCAGACACATTTTCTACTTAATTACAGCTTTTCTTAATCTAATTGTCTACTCCGGAAGTGACGTTTTGGGAGGCAAGAATTTCCCGCCTATTTCTTTTCGTATAGTCTGACTGTGAGAGCTGCCGAGTCAGTCATTGTTCTATCTCGGTTTAGATAAGTTCGGTCATCGTGTGATTTTGTTTACGAGTCAGTCAACATGCCACACTGTTGCTGCGTACCGGGATGTACGACGAACTGTCCTCTTCACTGGGTTTCGAACGGGGCCTGTCTCCCGTTCAGGAACGCTTGGACCTCGCTAAAAAGCAAGACTTCGAGAGATTACGTGAGATATTGTCGTGCATTTTAAGTGAGAGCATGTGACTTTGACTAGGTTTTAGCTAGGTCCTAGCGTAGGTCCTAGCGTCTACTGAACGCAAACCTGTATTCACTCCCACTAGTCAACATCGCAGCAGAGCTGCTTCCAGGCTTTGGGCCATAATGAGTACATCCCGGTACGCACCAACAGTGTGGCATGTTGACTGACTCGTAAACAAAAACAAACGACGACTGAACTTATGACAACCGAGGTAGATGAATGACTGACTCGACAACGCTCATATAGTCAGACTATGGGAAAAGAAATTGGCGCGAAATCCTTGGCTCCCAAAACGTCACTTCCGGAGTGGATAACGAATAATTAATCAAATTACGAAAAGCTGTAATTAAGTGGAAAATATGTCTGGGATAATCATCAAACCTTATTTTTGCTAAAAATGACATGAGAAAAGGTTGCCTTCGCCTTTAAAATGGTGAACATGTCTGTGAATGTCGATAAATCAAACATAGCGGACTTCAAAAAGGTGGTACTCTGAATAATAATGATAAATGGTTCCATAAGGGAGCTAAATTAAATTCACGCAGCTACTATAAATACCTAGGAATTGGTTTCTTATGCAAGCTGAGTTGGACGATGTTTTGCAAAACACTTGCCCAACAGGCAAATAAAGCCCTTAATTTAGCCAAGTTTTATTAATACAAAATGGGACCAAATAGAAATGTAAAAATAGCATTTACATTATTTGATTCTATGGTGGCACCTAATCTGTTTTATGGTGCAGAAATGGGGGTACAACCCACAGAAAGGAAATAGAAAGTGTCCAGCTTGCGTTTTGTAAATGGTTGTTACGTACAGGTATCAAAACAGCAAATGTTATCGCAAAAGGTGAATGTGGACGTTTTGATTTGTGTGTGACATATATGTGCATACCCCATTAAGAACTATTTGATATTGTTGAAAACGAATGACGGTATACTGCTAAGACAATGTTAAATAATGCTGCGTGAAAAGGATTTGAAAACTCAGAAGAACTGGTGTACCTCAGTAAAATTGTATTACTCACATCTGGGTTTGGATATGTTTGGTTGCGACAAGGTGTTGGTGGTGAAATGAATTTTCTAATTTCTTTTAAGCAAAGACTTAGGGGTATGAAGTCTCAATTGTGGCCGAATTCTCTTGCAAATACGGATAAATGTAATTTTTAACGTTCAATTAAATCTGAATTAACATTTACAAATTATTTATGTGGTAGCTTGTCTTTAAATCAAATTTATGCATGATTAAGTTGGGTAGACGAAACAATATAACTCGACCATAAAGAATTTGTAAAGTTTGTAACACCGATGAAATTGAAACAGAAATACAGCAACCTTCATTCAACAGGCAATGGCAATTAGGAGCGAAATTATTAGTATTTGATGAATTGGGGAGATTATGCTGTTTGTATATTAATATGTTGAACTGTGGGGCAAATGGCCCTATGAGTTTTGAAATAAACGTTTTGCTAGTTTGTTGTTTTAAGTTGATGAGCTCCTTTGTTGCCCTTTTTTCTCTGTGATTAATCACATGAACATGTTCATTTTCAGGTTGAGACAAATTGTACTAGGCGCACTGATTTTGCTCGCGGTGTCTTCATCGACAGGTAAATTATAAATCATTGTAATTTGCAATAAAAAACACGACTACGCCCTTCACTATATTCAGTGTACGACCATCAAGGCATTCCCTAACGCCCACATACATGACTGTATGGATGGTTAAACAGTATCAAATGCCGAAGTGGCACATTAACAAAATGTTCTTTACGTATTGATGATATCTGACAAAATAATGAGCAAAGCTCTCTCGGTAGTCATTAAGCACATTAATGTATGACACCGCCAGTAACCCCCGAGTTAGAGGGGACATGGCCTCAACAACTGCCCCTTTTGTACCTAAGTGGTCGGATAAATACACAATATTCATCACAGTCACCCGAAAAGCTCATTAACATATTGAAAACTAGTCACAACAGTTACCTTAACTCCTAGTTAACATGTCAGGCAATATTCCTTGCAGTTACCATAAGAGGCATGGAACGCAAAAGCTCGTCAAAATAGTTTTTAAACGATTTTTGACGAAAATAAGTACCATCACGCAACGTCTAATACAAAGTAATTCATTTTCCCTGTTAGGAAATTTCCAGAAAAAACACAACATTCACTATTTTTGAAATACGCACGAAGGAAAAACTCTGTGCTTGCAACAGAGTTTCTCATCTCCACCCCACTTAAATGAGTGATAAATGCGCGCAAGCGCTCACAGTCAGTTGCTTGAAATCGCTTCAGGTCAAAGGTCACATTTTCCATATAAGGAATGTGTTACATGTACGTGTATGTCTTGGAATAAAGTAAACCATTTTAACTACCAAATTGCAATTGTTTATTTCCATTTTAACAGTATAAACGGTTCAGGTGCTCGAATATGGTATCAAGTGGTTGGGCGTTGTTGTAAGCAACAGAAATGTCCCACTTATACATGTATTTAATGTGATGAGGATATTCTAATAAATCACTTGATGTCGTCACCACGAGACTGTACTTTACGCCCTTGTCAAATCGTCATGTTTTCCAAACCCTTCCCCGTTCAAATGAGGTAATATGTGAACGCTCTCTCTAGCTTCACGTTTCGACAAATATGTTCATTTTCCTTGCCTGTAACATAAGGTATTCGCTTGCTGTTTGATTATTCAAAGGAAAACGTACAAGACAGACAACTAAGATTATATATTGTAACTAAACAATAATCTGGACAATATTACCTGAACGATTGGTGGAGAAATTTTCATGTACATTGTAAGTGTATAGGCTTGAAGACTAATTTATGTCCTGGTTGACACTTATTTTTCAGATGGACTACCAATTTCCAGATCAGCGACTTCTTACAGAGAGATCAATGCAAAAAGAAACTCTCAAAATAGCTGTGAATTCTGTTGCATACGACTCCGTCTAAGTAAATGTTGTACAGCATGTGGCATTAGATTTGGAAAACGAAGTAGCCATAGTTTCCACAACAGTGACAACGACGCTAGACTCTACTCAGAAAGTGATGACGTTTTCTACAAAGATTACATCTTAGCTTTAGCGAACCGGTTGAGACATCCAGACGTTCATAACGGGAAGCCAGACGAAAGAATGTTTTCCGACGAGATGCTTACGTATTTCCATTTCATCGACCAGTAGTGAATGATTTATTTTAGAAACATCATGTTTACATGCGCATGTACACATACATATGCATGTAAGTAGGTTACGTAAGGGCAAATGTGCCTGCCTGAGTTTGCTTATGTTTGGCTTCCTATAAGGCCAGTGAAACGGAATCAATTCAACAATGTTTGAGGCTGGGAACTTGAAAACAGAAAGTGAAAAAAAACAAAACAATTGCATGTGTCAAGGTATAAATCCCGACACGGGTGAGTGAGATGGAGACTGGAGTGGACGATTTGCAACCTGTTACAATATGTTTCCAGAACTGGTAATTTACTTGCACAAAATATAAATGATGAACTGGACCAAGTCTCGGATAGTGTCTCCTTTGAATTGTATGGAGTGCATGAATTGTATGGAGTGCATGAATTGTATGGAGTGCATGAAGTGACCAGATGGCCAGTCTCACTGTCGCTCTACCCATTCGATCACGTGACTCAGCCAAAGACAATGGTGGCACTCCATAGTTTTCAGTCATAATTTTATTTATCTCACCAATTTGCACGTGCTTGGCTAGATGGGCATTTAGTGCTTGTAGACTACTACGTGTGAAGGCTACAAAAGATATTTTCTTATGTTTGAGCTATAATGATTGAAAGAACTGGTGCGGACACCTTGGCCTGGCCTGCAGCGGGGAAAACCTTATTGAAGGCAAAAACGGATTCGATTTCCCAAACTTTTGAACCCCCGTGATCCCACTTTTTTCAAAATCACCCTGTCGACACCGTTTCAGCCCACCTGGTCGTTATTTCACGAGAAAAGGTCACTTTAGACTTGAAGAAGGATACGCCTGCTAAGCCTTTATGGTATCATCTTGGGCTTAAGGGGGGAATGTTTTATGAAATTGACTCTATAATGTTACCGAAAGAATAAATGCTAAAATGGCTTTTAAGGGATATTTTATAAATGTGCCTCCCAAAAGTGGTGAGAAATGTACGACCCACTTCATTTAGACATTGACTAGATTTCATAGCAAATTTCAATCAGAAAGCTCCGTCAAAAGATTGCAGAGCTAGAGCTCCGCGATCAAAAACTCAAAAATGTCCATCACAGCGCCACCTTCGTACCAGTTTCACATATAATTTAACGATATATGTATTGTGTTTGAATTTCGTGTCCACCGGACGAAAAATGATATACCTGCAGAGGGCGTACAAACAAAAGAAATTTTATGACAAAGGAAAATACTTCAAGAAATTTCATTTCCCAAAGTAATGAAAACGTTCTGAGGAGCGACATATGGCGAAATCTAATGAAAATCTATTCTAGGAATGCAAGGACATCTATAAATGCAGCGACCAAAGCACTGTTGGCCAAATCATCCACTAATAAAAACTGATGATGACGGGAATACAAAGCGACAAGACTGCCAATGACAATAAGGTAGTAGCCAGTGACAACGACCGAAACTGACAATGACCTTGACACCACCGCCGATGACGACAGCAACGCTCATACAGCATCGGCCAATCGTCAACCTTGCCAAACACCACTGCGACATTAAGTTATGTGAAGTCTATACCATCAAAGATAAAGATGACATAAACGCAGGAACAATCATGCAACAACTACAATGCTGATGAAGCGATAGCGCATCCAGCGTCCACGTCAACATCGCCGTTGTCACCACAACCGACAACGTACCGTAGACAATTAAAAAAACGCCAATGACAACTGTCAACGACACCAAAGGTCGAAGGCTCCGGCCCCGCACACTACAACTCCCACACACTTGATCATATGATGAATCCAGAATATTAAAGTCGCCCCTAAGCAAAATGTGTGTTTTCATAGGTTAAAGGAAAATACTTAAATGGACACCAAACCCTGTTTTGATGATTTCAACCAATCCTCGTTCTGTCACCTGCTAATGTATCATTGGCGTCAATCTTGCAAGTTTAAAATTGGAATGAACTAAAAACTCACCCTCCTTATCTCACAAGTTGAATATTATGGTCCCTGATGGTTATTTTTTCCCACAGTTTCCGTGTAATTAGCTAAAAGCGTAGGTCACGTTTGCCAGGAGTTTTCAAATTTTCCTCTAAACTTTTGAGGGTTGTCGAGGGTTACAGAGCATTATTTTGTTTCAGAAGACTGGATGAAAAGTCACCTGATAATAGGACAAAAGCGGGTTTGGTATCCTTTTAATACATGTACACTATTTATATCATACATGTACATGTGTGGCTAGAGGGGTGTTCGTGTACGGTTCCCCCCGGCCGTCCCTGAGGGCCCCATGGAAAGCAATGTAAACTGATGGGGCTACCCTCATTGTAAATATTACATAAATAAATAAATGAATATGTGTGTATCCATGTGGATCGGACGAAAAACGCGACCTTTAGCGTGAGTTCTCAAGCAATATCAAATCATAAGTTAACTGAACAGTTTCTGCTTCACGCATAACGCCTAACAGTTGCTATTTCGTGCAGCCAAAATACATTCAATCATGTTTATAACAGATTTCAAAGAATTGTTCTCACCAACATTAAGCAATTTCAAGTAGAGTTTAATAATTGACCAAAATCTTAATGTTAACATAACGTGCCTTCCCAGTTCTCCCATAGCATTTTTCCATGGCACAACAGGAATTTACAAAACATGGGGGATGAAAACCCCATACATGTACATCTGAACCACATTGCAACATTGGTTTAATTTTACTATCAAAAATATACTCGGTACCTCTTCAAACTAGAAAGAAAAATTCAATGACATCCAACAGTGTGGGTTCCCTATATTATTTTTGTTAGGGGTATTATGAAGCCCCTGGTCCACTGGGTAAGGTAATAAATGCCCTTGTACACATCATGGTAATGGAACTTAGCCACATAAATTCTTACTCATATACCAAAAAACAGACTAATTTATGCCAGCTAGTAAAAGTATATATCTTTTTTTTCCGAGAACTTGGCTGAAGTGAAATTTTCGTTCTTTGTTATCTTTGATAGAAGGACCCCGAGCTACAAGTAAAGCGCCTTGTTCAGCTCATAGGATGTCGAAATAGAATTTGCCTGTGGTGCAAAAACTTTATGTCTGCTGAAATTACTACATGTACGATAAGACAAGCTTTTTTACGAACACATATAGCGTCCTTATAAAATACGTTAAGCTGTGTACTACTGTAACTTAATACAAAACAGACTAATAAAGATCAACAATAAAGGATTAAAAACATCGCTTTATGAAAATAAATCAAATTCGCTGCTCAATCACCATTTTAATTCGGAAGATAAATACATTGACGAAAACTAAAATATGTCAAATTTGTGAACACTTGATTGATCTCTAGACCTTAATCAACTGTTTCTTCCGCACTTCGCAACCAACTCCTCGCGCGCTCTATCGAGAGAAAGATGCAACCACCGGGGCTAAATGATATTACAAGACTACTTTCCTTTTATTGGCTGAACGGCGGCATGACAACTTCCGATATGGCGTAATACTTATCAACTTAGTGTGGAAAGTCATTTTTCATTCATTACGCTCGGACGTCAGATGTTAAAACTTTATATGTACAAGGAATATACCTAAACTAATGAACAATGAAAAACCGTCATAAACACATTCCAAAAGATGTCGCATTTCGCGATCTGACCAATCAGGCGCTGTAGAAACCATAAACCCTGACCACGAAGCGAGCAGACGATGCCAATACCTCAAAGCAACTAAGAACAAGCTATTCGAGAGAGAGACAAACAATCAGAAGAAAGAAGCTTCGGCGGTCATGTAATAAAAGAAGTACTGGTATGCGCTAATTGCGAAGCGATACCGAAGAAAGTGTACAGTGAAACAACACGTTACGGTGAGATGAACGGTCATATGTATTATGACAAACTGAACTACTACAGTAGTACAGATAATTACAAAGTTTCTTATCACTATAGTATGTTGAGCTGTGAAGGTGGGTGACAATCTTCCGGACAATCGGTACTACCGTGACATCGACATAAGAAAAGTGAGAGTAAACAGTAAAAATAGATTGAGTAGGAAGGGATATATATTATGGAAATTGAAGTGAAAATACAAAGTTGAAAAGAAAATATGGATGATAGCACAGGGACGAGTCAAAGAAATCACGTGGTACAATTAAACCAGGGCTGGAGTTCTATGGTAAAGCTACTGTAATCACATGGTTTGCTTTTAAGCAGTGCTTGTGATCACATTAGATATCGGAAGGCGTTTTAAAAAATGTCCGGCGACTTTGCGTGTTCGCCGGCGAGTGTATTGCGTCTTCGCAGGGAGCCGGCATTAGGTTTGTCCATAAATATAATTTTTCAAACAAAAACCGACAATCAATTCGTAGACAGACGACAAAAATAAAGATTTCACAGCAAGAACAGTGAAGATAATCAATGAATTAGTACTAGTGTGATTTGAGAATCGACTATTTCCACAAAATGATATCCTGTTCTCTAATTGTAATGCTTTATTATACATGTAAGTCATCACATTTGCCAAAACATCATGCACATCAGAGGCGGATGTACGGGGGGACAGGATCAAAAATATAAATTAAAAAAATGTCGGCAGGAAAACGAAATCAGCTACTAAAAACCAAAAAAACCTTACACGGGAGGGGAAACCCCCTCTTGACCTTCCCTCCGCTCGGCGCTACGTACCTCGGTTTCGCGCGAATCCTAACCCCCCCCCCTTACTGAAAACGTAGATCTGCCTCTGCACATGTAGGCCTACCTCGTATAATGCGCCCATTACAAAACCGGCTTCTATGGACCCGCAGCGTCCAGGTGATGAGGTCCAAGAGATTCACGTATTCCACCATTAAAGGGACCCTAAAGTTATCAAACTTAGCTTAGGGATCCCGAAAATTAAATCATGCATCTTACATACATCGAACAAAAGGTTGTAATATATGACCGAAGTTTTAACTTATTATTTTTCTCTCAGCTGTTTTTGGTTAAAAGTTCTGGTCAGTACACCGCCAAATTCAGTTGTCGGCTGCAAGTTGTGAACAACTGGTTTTGTTTAATTTCTTTCGGAGATGATCAAAGTTTTTGTTCAGTATAATTTTTTTTGTAATTAGTAGCCCCACGATCACCAATTTTTTCATTTATCTGAACTTGTATACAGCATTGTTAAATGGAGATAATAAAAGTTGGTTAAAATTTACATCATTTCGTTAACATCACGTAACATGCTTTAGTGCAGTGGATATTTTATAAACGTGAACGTAATAATTTGAGTAAATTGTCAAGTTTCCTCAGGTATTCCATGCTCACGCATACGCGATCGTAAGATCAAGCTCTTAGTTCACGCACAACAATTTCACCATCCGTACTCGTATAAATGAAGACAATTATTTCCGCACCGGTTGCGTCAAAGTGGTTATTTAAGGAACGCTACTACAAGGGCAGAGGGCAGCGTCTGCTAAAGTATATTTAAGTTTGATATAATTCAGTCCCCTCTGGCGTAGCATATATCACGATATGGAAGTTTTATACGCCCTGTAAGTGCAACCATGTTTTTATTACTCCGCGCGTTTTATTGCCATGTCGATGATTGAGTGAATCACTCAACGACGACGTTATATTAAATAAATTATATGGGAAATGGCGCAATAAATTTTGAAGTATTTATTAAAACACGACAGAAGTCGGAAGAAGCTGCCGGTACTCGACTGATATACGTGGTGACGTCTCGACTGGCTTAGAATAGATTGCGGTTGAAACGTAGAGGACTTGTGCGGGGCATGATTTACGCTACTGTGCCAAATAAAATCCGTAAAATAATTTGAAAACGTTAAACGTTTAGTTCTCAAAGCCGTTAAAAAGCATTATGAACACACGTGTTGAGCATAACGTCGAATTTTAGCAAGGTTTCCTCTGCCACAAACTCATGTGCAGGCAAAAATCTTGACCACACTAAAAGCCTCGTAATTACAACAAGGGTAATAGGGCGTAAAAAGCGGAGAGCAGGGTGGGTGAGCGCCTCTCATCCAATGTTGCAAGCTAGGGCGGACAGAAATCGGTTTCCCCCAACTTTTCGGTTAAGATATGCTTTAGCAAACATTTTGCTTTACAAACTTTCTTAAAGCAGCATTCCCATCTGTCAATCTGTACTTTCTGTCAAAACAACTTTTGATTTAAGCCCACCGTTGTGAAATTTGTCATGAATTATTCACCAGTCAAGATAGGCGTGATTTCAGGACTTGGGTAGTCAGAATTGACACTTACATGTATTTCTTCACACCAAGCTCATAAATTTTGAGATCATGTTGAGACTTAAACTTTTATGACCTCGGTATGGAAATAACAAACTGCCAGTTCCTCTCGAGCGCAGTTATCAATTTTAAACTGTGTAAAGGATATGAAAATGTAAATGTTATGACAATAAGTAGTCAAAACTTGTTTTTTTGACAGAATGCATGGATTTACATGTATGGTCGCTTTTAAAATTTCGACCACCGTCAAGTTTTGTAAAAATTCGGTGCAGTCGCGTCGTTCCACACACATCAATTACATGTTTATAAGCGTGTAGAGGCCATATTGCCCCAAAATAATCACCCCTTCCCAAATAGTTCATCCCCACATCACGCTTAATAAAGTATTCGTCATTTTCCGCACGACGTTACAATACATTATATTATTTATTTATTGATATATAAACTTCGTTGAAAACACGACTAAAGTTTGTGATGATGAGGGGCTGCTACCGAGCTGTACTCTTATGTACATGTTAAAGGTAGGCTACATGTGTATGTATCTGTATATCACTATAATTTAGCAGTAATCTTTCTCGTATGCATATTTCATTGAAGATACGACTTTGTTCTGTTCTGTTCTAAATAGAGAGTTTGAAAGAACTGGAATTAAACTCGTAAAAACAGAACAAAGTCGTGTCTTCAATGAAATATGTGTATGTAAATGTGTATACGCCTCAGAAACCAACTCACTCGGTCGCAGCTAACCGCGCGTAGCAAACTCCTACATGTATATCTTCTCTGCAGTGTCCTAGGTGCAGTTTAGTATTTCAACAACTGGAGACACTAATGTACTCCCAACATTTCTGGTTCATGACTTTCTTGTTATTGTCATGCATTGTTTACGCCGAGGGGAATGAGCTGTCTGATTCTGTGAAAACAGGTTAACGCACGTGACATGTGGTCATGCTCCTGTGGGTGACGATGGTGGGGCCAGTGACGGTGGGTCCACGGCAGCACCATTTATTGAATCACGTTTTCTTTAAAACTCTTAATTTCGTGCAAAAACAGTAATCTTGCAAGTGATAACGTTTCACAAAAGCAGTGCTGTAGTGGGGCGAAGGCGCAGGTAGGCGCAGCCAACCGCCTGTTGGTACTTGAACGTAGCGCCTACGCACCGTAAGCTACGTTCAGTGCTCGAAAGTGATGCAGTGGTGGGCTTTGGGCGCCTACTTACATGTACATCTAATTTTACCACTACAGCACTGAATAATAGGCCGCCGTCTATAACATTATGACAAATCTAAATCCGCGACTGCGTGTAAACAATTTCAGAGCTCACGTGACCTGCACAACCTGATTTCTCCAGCATTGGATACAGTGATTATGATCATAGCCAAAACAAAGTTTTGCTCGTAATCACGAGCTTATCACAGTACTGTACAAAACGTAACTTCGTAATCCAATATTACATCTATTTTCACAGCGCTCACCCAAACTGTTTCAAAAATGCTACTTTTGAGAGGTCCTCTCTTTTCCTTCTTTTTTTCTAACAGTATTTAGTATATACCTTCTCAATTTTTCACCTTTTTCTTTTAACTACTTAAAGATATCACCGCCTTTCTCATTAAAACTCATTCAAGTGAAACACCTTGGAAACCTGAACCTGAATTCGTCATTTATTTAGTACAGTATAAGCATAAAATAGCCCAGGTAAATGCGGTAAATTTTATGTTTGAAATGTACACCTTTGAATGAGGACCCGACTGGAAAACAATGATATCTAACGAAATGCACCGGAAGTCGTAATTTTAAAATTGGCGCGTTTGCGTTTGTGATGCTATTTGCTGAACTAAAATAGCTCATATACTGTGAACCCTAATGTTTTTTTTATTCCGTCGGAGACATGCGGAGCATCAAAACAAGACACTACAGAAAACGTTTAATTACGTAGAACTCTTTACAAAAACGAAAACGTTAAAATCAGAGGTACTCAAAAACAAGAAAAACCTTTCACTTACACCGGCGTAAGAAAATCAGTAATTATAATTAAAGCTGTCATAACTTAAAACTGACATCAGGCAAAGACATTTTTCCGTTTTCAAAAGAATCAGTCATTGATTTAATTTGAAATCCATTTGACTTTCAGATTCTGCAGGCTTGTAGTAGGCCAAGCTAAAATATACAATAATAAAAAAATTCAACGGTGAATTGAATTCGTGTCGAACTCTTTGAGTTTTAGCCATTCCATTGTTTACTGATTAAATTTCGCCTAAATTTTAGAATTTTTTTGTCTTGCTCAGAGATGTCCCAGATTATGTTTAATTCCTGTTTTCGACTAACCTCATGCATGCACGTGTTATCGCACGTCATATTAAACTAATAAATTGGTTGTGCCACGGTAAATACAAAGTCAGATGAAGGATATTTTCATACTTTGAACCTTTCTTTTGGAATCAGCTGCAATGTTACGTCGGAGGATTATTATTATCATGATCATTATTCTTCTTACTGCGTGCAGGTCAAAGATGGGGACAATTTTGAGATGGCATACTAACTTAGACCAAAGACTAGGTGAAGTCGGCGTGACCATTTCTCGGAATACCTCGAGTATTCGTCGAAGCTTCAAATGTCCCTCGTGTATCAATTATCACTGAACGGATGTCAATCGTTTCTTTTTCTTCGATTCTTTGCACCTCCATAAGCCAATTCTAGCGTTTCTAATCATACTGATATCCAGTCAGAGCTTTCTCAGGACGAAGGCTTGACCATGATTTATCTTGTATTATGATGGGCGGCGCACCATAGATGGCTGGGGGGTGTAGCTCCCCACTTTTTTCAATGCTACGCCACCCAAGGTCTATGGGCGGTGCAAAAACGGGGCTGGGGGGGGGGCTACACGTACAGTGGCGGATGTAGAATAACATATATAACGGGGGTCCCAACGCTTTTTTTCGGGCACTGAACCGCAGAGTACGGTCGGATGGGCGCACGCGGCTGGAACTCTAAAGGTGTTCCTCTGCGCAAAACGGTTGCACCGGTGGTCTCGCTCGCACGCTTGCAATGGCCGGGGTCTGAGCCCCCCATGTTAATTACCGGGATTAATAACTGGACTCAATATTTCCTCACGCTCTTGTTTTATTTTTGGCGGCAAGTATATGTTGATCACCGGGTTTCATTTCTGGTGCTTTCCTTATGTGTAAATTAGCCTACCTCAACGAGGGTGCTCAAATCGCTCGCGGGCGCTCACTCTATTGAACACGCTTCGACACACTGCTGAAATAGCGGACGAACTGCCATATTGTTTTTTTGGTTAGCTATCTAGTCACTGCAATTTCCTGTATATACACGGAGCAACCGAAGGTCAGAAAACAATTCGCTGTTTTTCATAACACCCAGTGATCTTACATACTTAGTGCTTACACTTGCCTTGATACGCCGCAAGGTGGCAGTGAGGATGAAGAGAAACGCGAGCATGCAGGGCCTGTCATTCCAACGAGATAAAGCCTCCACTCTTGGTATGCTATAAAAATGAAAGAGTTCCAGTAATCTAAAGTAGTTTTAACGGAACCAAAAGATATAGACTGGGCTTTAAAAAGTAAGGATAAATTGCTTAGTTCTCCAATCCCCCCATGCTGCATATACATTGACGGACAGAAAACATTTATTCTGCGCCCATCAGTCAATAGGCCCGTCTTCAATTGAATACTCCTCCATCATGGAGCTAGAAAAACGGATTGCATGGCTGGCCTACTTTTCAAAATGTCAGAGGTCCCTTAATTGATTATTAATAACGGTTAGGTTGATAATCCAGCATCGTATTTGCCATTTCTGTCAATTTCTTGGTGTCAGAATTGCATCTCAAAAGCTTGCCTGCACCATGAAAAATAACATAACAATTACAATTATGAGATAGTGACTTGTGCGTTTGCACGGGAGCAGGACAACTGTGACACGTACGTGTTGCATTGTGAGCAAGTGTTAGTGTTGCTGGGCTTTTTATTAACGTTCAACTTCCTGGGTGATTCCCCTTATGCGATCGTGGTACCTTAGCGCGCATACGAAAATATTCGCCGACGTACAGTACGTGTATAATTTTACCACAGCAAGTCAGTTGGACTTCTTTGACCGCGCGTTGTTCGGGCATACCCGCGCACAAAATTTTTGCGTTTGGCGCATTTTTTCTGAGTTCAGCCATAGCGTGGAATCGAGCCTGACATTCTCGCGTCACAGTCAAACGCTCTGTTGGCTGAGATAAGTCCAAATCATTGATATGTCAGAACATGTTAAACGCTGGTGAAGTCACCGACCTTGATTTCAACGAATATCTGGCAGACAACGACGAAAATTGATGATGTGTAATAAAATCCCAAAGACTTCAACGGATTTTATTGTTTTATAGCTCTGGTTAATAACTTCAAAACGTCTATTCCATTCAACTGGTTCATCCCGTTTTCGCCGGTCAAAACAGTGTTCACGGTTGCTCTTTCGTTTCTTTTCTATTACTTGACTCTCATTCAATCATATCAAACGTGTCTTTGGAAAAAAGTGGGGCTATAGCCCCTCTGTGGTGAATCGTCCATAGACCATGGGCTACACAGTACTGAAAAAATTGGGGAATATAGCCCCTGCCCCAGTCCCTTGTGGTGCGCCTTCCATGTCTACGCGTCGACGTCACAGCCGGCATCAAAGGGCCTGTAGACACGTCATGCAGTACTGGGATAGCAAATAGGGTTGTACAACATTTTCACTTTTTTTGTTTTAAATGCTGTGCACTGTGTCGCAAAGGCAGCAGTGGTGAAATGATTCTGTTTAAAAAAAAGTATCCTCAAAAATTAGCGAGAATGTATTTACAACTAGAGACATTCCAGCAGTTGCCATTGTGCGTGTAGATTTTACATTATGTGAAGTTGCGCGAGTGAAGGGAACGGTGGCCGGGCTAGGAATCATGTGTCGGGGCACGGTTGGTCCGTGCCTGAGCAAAGAAATGAAGTGTGTGTCCTCGAGACACGAAAATCGATGGATCGGGAGGGGGCAATACATGCTTCCACGAAAGAGGAGAGGCGTGCGTGAGTGAACATTATGGTGCTTGGGCTCGTCAGGTGCACTAAGGAGGTACATGGGTAAGAAGACACAGCTAACTTTCGAAGACCCAAAAAACGAAAGATCACGCCATTACAGACCGGCAAATCGAGTGATCGCCACTACTCAACTCGTGCAAGTTCTTGCGTATTCTGAAAGCCCTAGCTGGTAAATCCCATGCGGGGGCAGTCAACGACCGGGAACATGCCGCTCTATGGGTATTTTTCAGGTCACATTTAGCACACTTTTGATGTAAATTCAGTTTGGCAGAAATTAAACCGCTGTACAAAAGGAGAACAATAAATTCTGTATGACTTAATTGTGATTATGCATAAAATTAACGTTGAGGCTCACTACGTCCATAAAAGTGAGAAATTCAGTTTCCGCCGCAAGGATCCCGGTTTACGATCCCCGATGACATTTTTTCTGGAAAGACGGGCACTGTGCGAGACCACTGCCAGTATATGTTCGTCAATTAAGTTTCAACGCTGGTTAAGTCCACTTTCAACGGTTCAAATGTGGGAGACAGCACGTGGGTATAAGATTTTCATTTTNATTATGTGAAGTTGCGCGAGTGAAGGGAACGGTGGCCGGGCTAGGAATCATGTGTCGGGGCACGGTTGGTCCGTGCCTGAGCAAAGAAATGAAGTGTGTGTCCTCGAGACACGAAAATCGATGGATCGGGAGGGGGCAATACATGCTTCCACGAAAGAGGAGAGGCGTGCGTGAGTGAACATTATGGTGCTTGGGCTCGTCAGGTGCACTAAGGAGGTACATGGGTAAGAAGACACAGCTAACTTTCGAAGACCCAAAAAACGAAAGATCACGCCATTACAGACCGGCAAATCGAGTGATCGCCACTACTCAACTCGTGTAAGTTCTTGCGTATTCTGAAAGCCCTAGCTGGTAAATCCCATGCGGGGGCAGTCAACGACCGGGAACATGCCGCTCTATGGGTATTTTTCAGGTCACATCTAGCACACTTTTGATGTAAATTCAGTTTGGCAGAAATTAAACCGCTGTACAAAAGGAGAACAATAAATTCTGTATAACTTAATTGTGATTATGCATAAGATTAACGTTGAGGCTCACTACGTCCATAAAAGTGAGAAATTCAGTTTCCGCCGCAAGGATCCCGGTTTACGATCCCCGATGACATTTTTTTCTGGAAAGACGGGCACGGTGCGAGACCACTGCCAGTATACATGTATGTTCGTCAATTAAGTTTCAACGCTGGTTAAGTCAACTTTCAGCCGTTCAAATGTGGGAGACGGCACGTGGGTATAAGATTTTCATTTTTTACACGGATAATGACCCGAGATTTCTACTGGAGCCCAACTGACCACCCCTACCTCAACAAAGATGATCCTCCCTATCCAGGGTCGGGATCATGTTCGGTTGAACTGGGACGCAGCAGTCTGGCATCCGTGAAAATGTCGATCGGCGCTGAGTAATCAAAGTTTGCGACCCGGCTGACCTCAACAAGGTATTAAATAGCTGACTTAACAAATCATGGGCTACTTTTAGCTGGGAGTAGTCACCGCAGTCTCAGGAGGGATTGTTGTTCAACCTCAAGGAGTAGGTATATTGGCTTTGTAGATTGCGACCTGGTCAGTTCATAATTTGCAGGTCGCGAATGCATGTTCAATGTAATCTGTCAATGTCGGAAGATCACCCGGCAAGTGCGAGTCAGTTCGAATTCCTGTTTGGCGCCCACGTGACCTCGTGACGTCACCATTATCAGGGGTATAAAGTCGTGTTTGTTCTCGGCTTGAGGAACACTTGAATTTATAGAGCCTCTTTCAAGGGACGTGATATCATCCGGGAGACATAAATAGACAACCAAGAATTTATATTATGGTGACAATGGTGCGGTCAAAGATGACGGGACCTGTGCGTATTGTGGTTCTTGGCGGCGAGAAAGTGGGGAAATCTGGTAAGTACATTATATAACGTAGAATATCATCATCTTGATGCCGAAGCACTGTGTACATTCCACAAAAACACTCAGCGGTCGAGTATAATCTTAATTTTTAACTTGTTTAAATTTCGCTAATCATGCATCTATGCTGGTACTGCTAGGACGGGGTTAGTTAGTACATGTATCATGTAAAAATCAGTAACTGGAACATTCCGACCAGGGAACTGCTACCTAGGTAAAACTGTTGACAATATCATGTCCATCCCTAACAAAAAGGAACAGTGTTCTTCTTGGTTATATGTATGACCAATGACGTCATTTCACTGTCTGCTTTACTGTTTAACATCTGTGAGAGCTACAAGACCGAGTAAAGAAATCTTAAAGGGACCTAAGATTTTTTCCGTCACTCTAAGTAAAGTTAAAAACTTAATCAAAATCCTCGCGGACGTCTGTCTAATCTTGTTGTTCTCACGTGTTGCCTTTCTGTTGATCGCTTATTGTCATACTACAATATGGCTTACAATCCACTGTCGCGACTATTGTCAGTTAATAAGGTAACCTGAGCGTTTGGTATTTCGGCCATTTGCGACGCCAATACACTTTGGAAATAGCTGTCATTGACATTGATACTAGATAACAATCTACTATTCGAGAATCAAGTATAGAATGTAGTAATTCGCGATTTGATGCCTCCAGCAAAGTATGAGTTTAATGTGTGGGGTTACAGACTATCCTTGACTTAACGTGTAAGGATTTGGTTTAGTGTTTGGAAACTGATAAACTATATGATTTATGTTGTGCAAAGGTTGTTTTTCCATTTTGATTGGATGTCCCGTAAATCCAGTGTGTGAGATGGGGATTTTACCAAGGACATGAACTCATAAATTATTATCGAACCTGGCTTACTTTATCCTACCGGTAAACGACGCTGCATCTGTGTTTTGGCGTAAACAGATCATAGGTTAGGTCTGTTCTGTTTATGTGCATTTGACTGTCATAGTAGGAGGTGATTCGTGGCACGTGCAGCAGTCTCACTGACGCGTGCAGCAAACGCTGAAGAAAGTATCGTACCATTTTTGCAGATGTGAATTTACCCGAGTTGGGTCTTCTCGTTCATTCAGGTCGAACAAGAGTTATACAAACATCGGTGTTTATAAGTGTATGCGCCCCTGTTTACAAATGTTTGGTTTGTGTTAGGATGTTACAAAACAAATCCCGGTTCAGTTCAGTTCATTTATTTGACGTAATAAATAATGGATAAATTTCATGGTAGCAGAGGTTGTTTTAGATGCCTGGGCCTTTAGCTTTGCTGTGAAATGTAGTCAACTTCTTGCGAAGCATTTACAAAAAATGGGAAGGGATTACGTCGTACGATGTATCAACACTTTATGAGTACGTAAACAGCGGTACAGTCTTCAGTGATGAACGGTCGCGCGCCCTTCCTCGACTATCGCTGCAGTTATAATCGAACGTATACATGTAGAACGCCAGCATATTCGCGTCAACGAGTTTGCGAAGTCCCAGCTAATTAATGTACCTATTTTAACTCGATAAATATCCTGGAACCGAACGGTCACCCTTCATGTATCGATAGCTGGTTATGATATCATAGCATTAATTAAAGGATTATCTCTTCTAAATCCAATTTTAAATATTCAACATCCTGATAGCGATATCGCGGACGGTGATGTAGATGACTCGACTGCAGGGGGTCATTCACTGGCATGTCGCCAGCTGGTGATAGGAGTTGAGACTAACATGATACTGGGTGGAATGAATCTGTAGAGGTCACAAGGGTTGGTGTTTGGTAATAGACACGTGAGCAAACATTTGAATGGGGAAAACACTGAACCATAATTAGTTTCTTTTCCGACATTCCTCGTGTTTTTGATAGGTCAGCTGAGTACTCGAACCACTGCTGATGGCGAATTGTATTTATTCATAAAACAAATGCATGTGCTCTGCTGGGGTTATTTACCTCAACTTGACCACAATATCCCGTCATGCATCTAAGGATATCCGAATGAATGTCTCAATGAGATTTTCAAAAAGTTAACTAGCTTTATTTACGCTGAGTTGCATACCATAGTGTCCGCTGGCTCTAAGTGAACAGTGTGCTGGCATGGGTTCACCACTATGACATGATCTGGCTGCCAAGGGCGTTCAAATCATGGGTCGACTTGGAGGGCCACTTGTCCGACTTCTCACTCATAACACGACTGTGTAAACTCCAGTCTCAGCGTCAATTGTGTGTTAACATTGTCTCTGTGTACTCTGGCCCCATGCAAAGTGTGATAAGCCGGTTATCTGTGTTTGTTCCAACCGAGGTTATTAAAATAATATATCTTTTCATCTTTCAGCAGTGACAGTCCGATTTCTTACACGAAGATTCATTGGCGAATATAATTCCGAAATAGGTAAGGATGGCTTACTAAGAACCCGTTTTCCTGGCAAACTGTGGATATTTGCCTGTGACGACAGAAATGTCAAAAGTTATCGGTGTTCGGGCAAAGACTGTTGGCCTGTCCGCAGGTGGCCACGCAAGTCTGTGCCGTATTTAATCTTGTCATGCAATGCAAACAACACGTCATCATTAATCACAAATTTTACCGTCTTTCGGATTGCAAGTCTCGAGTATAAAGAGCTAGGCCATGTAAATTGGATAAATTCTGAATGTGTAAAATATGAACGTGCGCATGTTGTATATTGTGGATAAGAATATCACGGTAAAGAAACCTTTGTGAAATGTATAAGCGGATACACTTTCATAGTAGTCATGACGTCAGTAAAGATAGTTGTTACATGAATTGACAAGGGGTATTCATTTTTATGATCCCTATGTATGTGTTGAGGGTGGGGGGAAACCTCAACGCGACATTCTGTCAAACGTTTTGGATAACACTCGCAACAGTCCCAATATTTACTTCCGATTGCCATGGCTCGTTGCCCGTTCTGACACCATATATAACCATGCAATAAGCGATAACGCCAAGTGGTATATTGTAAGCTGCATAACTGACAGTTAAATTGTATCTACACTGTTAATTATAGACGACCCCTTCGTCAATATGTTGTTTTCTGAATTGGTAAAATTGGAATGTCTTCTACAGACGTCACTTTCTGCTAAATGTTTTCGTCTTAATTTTCCGGAATTAGGTTCGTCATTCAAGCAAATGTACACGAAAGCTTAATTAGCAAACGAACATTCCACATGTAAATTAAGACGCAACGTAAAGATTCCTTCGTTTGCTGACGAATAACTAGGTCTGTTTTGTCATGTTATCCGCATCACGTTCTCGGATATCTCATATTTGTGCACACCCTTGTTTCAAAAAAGATCGAAACCGTCGTCGACCCAAGAAAACGATTCAAAGTTTATTGGGGCCAACCCAAAAATAGCGGTTTCGAAAATGGCACTGTGACTTGAAAAAGTAAAGGCTCCTGTCACGGTAAACAACATAGTGACATGGATTACTTGGGGGTCTCAATCCGATTTTCGTTTGTTGCTAGCCAACCAGGGCAAAATGCAGCTGTAAATGGCGTGCCCGAAATTGACCAGGATGTATTCGAAAACTAAGTTAAAGTGGTTTCAAGATAGGATCCAGCACAAGGTTATTGCAACTAAAGTAGATTTGAAAAACTCAATATCTCACATACAAGTTTATGCACTTTTCGTGAAAAATGGCGTAAGTATTTTACATCATGTTTTGAGAGGGTGCGGTATGGAATCAGACATTTTAAAGACAACTACTGAATCAGATACAAATGTAAGAAACATATAGAGAGAGATTAGGGATACAGGAATTAGCCAATCAAGTAAGATGTACAAGTAATGCACTATGTTCACAAACAGTTCTAGGAATAGAACGCAATACTAATCCCCTTCTTTGAGAACATGACGGTAAACAACACGTGAAACTTGTGTAATACGATGACTAAACCAAAATGAATCTAAAATATAATAACACATTCTGCGACAACTATAGGTTAATGTGTCGGGTACTGGACAGTCTGGTTTTGATGGCCATGCGCTAAAATAAGAAATATGCAAACTATGCGATAATTATTAGTTTTACTAGATCTTCATATTTATGTATATAAACAGGTGTGCTAGAACTAAATTATTCTGAATACTTGAAAAATACATCAGTTATCATTGGGTATGCAAAATATGCCACACAAAATTTTAGTTTATAAAACAACGCGAAATTATGAACGATTTCTCTTGATTACGGTAGATCAACCCATTTCTGGTGTTGGATAGTTTCATTAGTTTGTAAACGCTCATACTCACACACTGTACGTAATGAAAATACCCGTATGTTTGAGAAAAGGTTCGCAGATTCAACGACATTGCCTCCATGGCTTCCGACCTGTACATGTAACAGGAAATCAAACGAGTAAACATTGCACGTGTAATTCTGTTCCATAGAATGTGTTGAGTATGTCTGAACGTGCTGAATCTGCAAAGTGTATGGCTGGTAGCTAAATATTTAGAATTAAGAATTGCTAAAGGAAATGTTAGTTTAGACGCGCTGCTCAATGCAGCTACAATGTTTAGTAAAGCCTAGCATTTTAAAAGGTTCGCACTTTCATTTGCTCACATTTTTCTTGACCTTTCCATTTTTCCCAAAACTAAAAACTATAAATAACACGAATAATTACAATTAGTAACACTTCATTTTAATACAACCCACGATGGCTGGGTCGACACTGGCCTCATTTCCAAAGTCCCCTGCCGTTGAAGTTCGATGGTTAGAAAGCTTTTTACGTAATGTTTTACTTTACAACGGTGTCATGTTGAACACTCTGATTTCACTGTTGAAGCAGCTGAATAGGCTTTATAGAAATACTGTTTTCTAACAAAACAATAATCATTTATTTCCCTCCTTTGTTGTTTTAGCCAAAAACGGCAGTACCTAAATATGGTCAGCAATGTCTCTTATACAATCATTAACTGGGTGGAACCAGCATTGTTTGTGAAGTTATACACCAATTATTTTTCCAAGCCACAACTTGACTTCACCTCGGCGCCGTGTCTGACAAGTCAGCTCCAATTTTAAAATCCCGTGGCGAAGCTGGTACGAAGCGCAGCTGGACGACGTCATTTTTGCCTAATAAAATTGCTAGTTTTCAATGCGATTCAATGACTGATGAATTGATAATTAAAGTCAATCAGTCACGCGTTCTAAATCTGGGGTGCAAGTTGCACGTTATTTACATTACTGCTGGTCATACTGAATATTCTTGCTTTTTCCCTGTTTGTGTTGTGTTGTACCTATTCAATCTAATTGTTCTCTCTTCCTTCTGTGTTGTACCAATACACTCTAAATGTTCTCTCTTTCTTTTTCAGATATGTTGTACCAGTACAACCTGATGATGGACGACTGTTCCATAGACATGGAAATATTAGATGCTTGTCATTCGGAGGTGAGTTGTGGTCACATTGATTCATCATTATATTTTCACTGCACGGAACTTAACGGATATTAGTTAATGCGGATTTTGCGCACAAGTCTTCACTGTTTTGTACATTGAACAGTTACTTTGCCGTTGTGAAGTGCGGCCCAGAGTACTTCTAAAGTCAGTGTATAATATGACGAATGAACCGGTATCCCTGCAATCAATATTTGCCAATAGGTGTTCAACATTCCAGCGTATAACCGCAAAAATTCTTGGTCATAAAGTTACCTTTAGTACGTACGTACCTGGCCAGTACAGCAGGGGGTCTGATTGTAAACGCGTGTCATAGCCGACCGTTCTGTTTGTTCGCTTCAGGTCTCGAAAAATCGTCAAATGGTATTCGAATGACTTATCCCAATAACTGATTCGGGAAATACCCTAAGAGATTCTGAGAAGGAAATGTGTTGACAGTGAAATGTAATTAATTTGCGATTACCTGTCGGCTGGTAGTTTGACGTGCCCTCTTGACTACGCAGGAATGTCGCACATCGCCTCCTGGGGGGAGATCCGTTCCCGTGACTTTACAAATGACGTGAAATTTCCTATCAATTTATGTCAGTGTTATGTGATACATTGTATGTGACCCGTTAGCGCTAACGATTTTTATCTAAGCGAGGACACGTAAACAGTGAGCACTCTTTTTAAGATTTGTGAACGGAAAATTATGGAAAGATTCACGTCTTCATGCAGAGTAATTCGAAACTACGTAATGCCAGCCTTTAGATCCGCAAGAGCTGTAAGCGCACTATAAAAACGTTTTCCGTTATGACTTTCGAAAATGTCTGAAATGTAGTTACGTACAATTCATCTGACTTTAAGTCATTTCGTTTGAGGTAAACATTTTTCGGATTATTTGAAACATCCTCTGTTACGATCGTTTAAAGGTTAAAGCTTAATGGCCACAAACGTTTCTGTTTTCCTTGAAAATGTTTTTTTTTTGTTTGATGCGAGTGTTTTTGCATCTGTCACGTGTTTAGTTGTAAGTGCATCAAACGTCATCGTGACCTTCAGCATCTTTTACTTTTTCAAAGGAGAAAATGTTTTGGAACCAAGTGGCAAACAATGTTGCCTTTGACAGAGAATTACTACAATCAACAAACAATTTTACAATAGTTGATGACGGACTGGGTAGAGCAGCTGTAATCTTTCGTAAAGGAGAACTGTGATATCAAATTAATGAGGCCTGTTCAAATAAACCATCTAGAAGACATGAAACAAAACAAAATATTTTGATCTAGTGTGATTGTCATTCTCGTATTCTCGAGGCTCGTAGGGACCGGGTCTTACACTCAGACGAGTGCTCAGAGGGTCATTTCACTAAAGGATTTTGGCTTTTTTGTCTCATTTCCATGTGTGTTAAAATGCCTGTTTAGCTGATGAGACAATTTTTTAATATCTAAAACTGGTTTAAACGGGGCTTTATTTCAGTTGGTTTAATTTTAAGTTAAGGTGTAAACTTAAAAGTTGTAAAGTTAGGACTATGAAACGTGCTTTCAGCTGGGCTATCTTGTGTGTTAGTTCAATAGTGTTGATTCGTTTTCTTCGCTGTTTGTTGTATGTTTATCTATTTATGTTGTTTTATTTTTGCAGGAAAACGAGGTTGCCGTGTACGACACTTTAAACTGGTGTCAGGCTATTGTAATCGTGTACAGCATATGTGACAAAGAGAGTTTTTCCCGAGCAAAAAGACAAATCCAGCTAGCTCAGAAAGCGAAAGCACCTAGTTACGTGCCTATCTTGTTGCTAGGTAACATGACAGATCTCGATCACCGCCGCCAGGTGGACTATAGCGAAGGCTATGCACTGTCAAGACAATATGGCTGCCTTTTTTATGAAGTGTCTGCAGCCGACGATGAGAGAAACATCAGTGCTGCCTTCCACACACTCGTCAGAGACCTTACATCACAAGTAAATAACTCGAGGTGTATTAAAAAAGCTGGGAGAAAAAACTCATTCGTACAAGTCTCAAAAGCATTGGCATCGATGTTTAGCACCAAAACAAAAACAAAAGAAATAGAACGGAAACCGTCGTTATGAGGAAGGAGGTGCTGGTTGTTACTGTTTTTTTTTTTTGGCATTTATTGTGAAATCAAAAAGGGGAATAATTTTGAGGATCAGTATACTTTGTACGTGTGGCGTATTTATGACTTGGACGCTTTCGTGGAGTTGGCGTCCTAAGTGCTTGGCAAAATGAACGAGTTATGGGCTAATTGCTTGTTGCTTAACTTACAAATGACGACGGGTACGAGTATTGAGTTTCCATGGTAACGGTGTCATATCTGATATGACCACTTGATACATTAGTCTCGGTCTGACAGCATGAAGTAGAACCGTCTCCATCCATCCGACTGGAATGAAGTGGTTAGACGGTACTGAGACACTGTTATCGTGCATTGAACCACTCATGACTATTTTCCGTTTGTGAACACGTGACGTTTTGAGGACGATGGCAGATGAACGGACCATAAAAGGACTATAACACAGTTTTAGCTACTCAGTCATTTCGGTCAGGTGGCTAATGCATTGGTTGTTTCTTACGTTTTCGTAAAGCTTTGCTCACTGTGAGATCTATCCCATACATGCACATGTACTGTACTCGCTGTTTGTATTGTTCCGCGCTCAGAGATGGGTCAATTTCAGTGAGTTAAAATATTAGTCTCCATTCATTCAAAAGTATAGTTTGTCCCAAATATGCGCTCACATTTAAAACGACAATAATGCGATGTTTATTCATTTGGGATCAAGATTACTGATTTAAATTCATACAGGAGTGGTGAAAAGAGAAATTTAAGTTATGTGTATGTTGCCAAATATACACTCAACGTGAGTCTTGAGCCATGTAAATGTGTATTTTTCTGAAAGTACAAAGCCTTTAGAATTTCATTTTGTATTTAATACCAATTTACCATTAATTGTGTAAGCGTTTCGTTGGTATTTACCAAAATCTATACCTAGATTCACAGTCAAAATATCGTTACGACTCACGTGTACTTTAACTCGAAACATTTGAATGCTTCAAGATGTCACCGACGGTACTCTAGGTCCGCCCTCAGAGTCTGGTTCTCGGGAAATGGTATGGTGCTGTAGTTGCCCTGGAATTTGATTACGTTTGGGGACATCCTATACATTTGAAAGGAGACTGAGAGTGTTGCAGTGCAATCTAGTCACTCTGAACATAGACCTACGTGTATCACGTTGTTTTGAATACTGCTTTTAAAAACCCTGTTTCCTGAACATAAAGACATGTCGGCTAATTGCTCAGAACATGTTGTTTATTTCTCGGTTCACGCTAAAGGTGTGAACCGTATTTTGTTTATGTGAATCAGGAAATGATCGATGAAACTTGTCCGAGAAATTTAAGTTTTGTAGTGAGCTGTGAAACGCTCTAGACAGCTTTACTGTCAGTCAAATACAAACAGATACCTGATTCTAAAGTTTCGCCAATCTGTTTTTGCGGTCTAATGTCTATTTTTTAGTACACTTAGTCTGGCAAAACTCCAATCAGCGTGATGATACCCAACATCATAAGTAAAATATCTCAATATATCGCTTAAAAGCCCTCGTGCTACGAGCAAATTTCGTTGACAGCTGTTTGTTAAGTTAAGACACTTTTACTTGCTCGTGTTCAGATAACAGTAATAGTTCAAATTTATGTTAATGTACTCTCCTCTTGACGTGTATTAATATAACCGCTGTAAGACACGCTTTGTTCGACAAGGATCCCAAAGTCACGTTGTATCTTTTTGGTTTTACTTTAATGCCTTGTTGTAAATTATCTATGTAAACGTTTGTTATTTTATTTGTTATAAATACACATGTCTCTGTGATACGATTAAAACTTGAATCTTTATTTTTTATCAGTTCTTGTTTACGTTTACACTATCGAGTAAGTGCAAATTCACCTCGCGACATTTATTCAACAACTCATGCACGCAAACATCCGGAGGTGAGATACAGCGTTGCAGACTGTGAACTTCTACATAAACATTGACAAACACAGAGATTATCAAGTACATGGATACCAGCGAACGTTGTTCCCTCCAAATGATGTGTATTGAGCAACTTATCCGTACACATCTAACGACTAGAATTCATTCAATAACTGATATCAGAATTATCTTGTCAATCAATTCGAAGCTGGCCGCCGTAACCTCATTTGGCAATCAAGTGAAAGAGTCGTGCAATATCCGATTTGCGAATACCTGTTTGCCAAATTTGATTTACCAGGGGGGATTTTTGTTGCATTTACGCAGCTCGACAAACACGACCTCAATTTCCAAGATGCCCGTCATTTTCTAAGTCAGGAAATGGATACGGAAAAAGTGTGTACAAGAAATTACCGTGTTGGAAGACGTGGCACTACTGCCGGTGGGTACTTTATACGTCAACACTAATGTTCGTGGAGCTAAAAAAACCCAATGAACGTCGCGTTTCCTCAATTTTCTCGTTTTTGTTGGGATATTGAAATCACTGCGGTGGCATAAAGTAAGGTTAAAAGATGTTGACAATGAAGCCACGTTGAGGACATTACGGCGGCCGAAGAACGATGATTGTTGAATTGGATGGACCTCATTAATTATCTTTGACCACGTGTATGAAACAACAATATCAGTTTTTGATTTTTTAACAATCACCAATTCTGTCGTTTTCTGCCAACCAGACATTCGGTGAAATTAAGGCCGCAAACATCAACTTTTAAAACACGCTTCAAATACTCCTCCGGCAGTGCACTGCGACTACGGGTGTTCGTGTTCGATTCCACGCTGAAACTGGTCTCAGAAAGTTTTCTATCCCATAAAGTCCCTTAAAAACCCCAAAACAAGCAATTGCACCCAAAACATGTACCAAAACAACTGCTCTTCGAAAATGGCGCTGCACGGGGCTGCCAATGGTCACAATCGGTTTAAGGGCAGAAAGGCGCATTTTTGAGATTATTGTCGGATGGCATAGAGTTTTTGAAGTTGTTAACTGTGGCCTGAGCTGTAAAACATTTTGAAGATTAAGCTGTCGACTCCCAACGTTGGGTTCCAGTCATTCGATCAAATATGTAATATATGCCGGTGAACTCATCAGTTGAATACCCGACTGCTATGGCCTGTCGACCTTTCTACGCACCATTCAAAGGAGGCTGCCATTCTTAAGCTGGTATTCGTGATTGTGCCGGACCTAAGTTAGAGTTCAGTTACGCTAGGACCTACATAGGTGGCACTGAACAGTTAGACTGCGGCCGCAGCCAGTTTGCACTGCCAAAATATTAAAATCTAGGGGTAGGCCAGGCTTGGGGGCATTTTTCAGTTAGGTATTGCATGTAGGCCAAGTGAATTTGGTTCGTTTGTATTTGTGAACAAGCTGAGAATTAAAAAAGACCACTTTCTTGGCTGTAGTTGCACTTTTCTTCAAGATGGTGGCCCCCTCTTGCAGTTGTGCATTGCTGTGTAGCAACTAAGAAATTGGCCGCGATTTCAGGTAGCCCTCAAACAAGCCAGATTTGCAAAAAAACTAGTTGGTTGACAGTACTTTTGGACCACATTTTTGGAATCGGTAGGACATTTGCTTTCGGAATCTAATGTTGGATTTAGGAAGGGAAGTTGCGGTTTTGGGGTGAAAAGGGCCGATATTGCATTTTTTGTCCAAGTTATTTCTCTTAGTCTAGGCTTGGATTCCACTGGAGTGAAAGGGTCAAAAATACAAGAGAGAACAAAGTTTCTGTGCTCATCTGTAGGGCTTGTGATGTGAACTGACTCAAAACTTTTCGTTATTTGCATGCAGTTTTTGACAGAGTGAAGAAAGGGTGAAGAGTCCATTGACGTGTGTTCTGATAGGCAAATCCCTGTGAGAACTGTTCAGTGCCTCCGTATCGTTAGAACCTCGCTAAAAAGCAAAACTTCGCGAGATTTTGTGAGATATTGCCTAGCTCAACTCTAGTGGCAAACCGTTGGACTGCGACCGCTGGAAGTTGTGTCTTCGAGTGCGTCTTGGTGCCGTATGTTTTATCGGTACAATCATCATTGTTCAGTTCAAAGGCAAATTTGGTATTTGACAAGGATGGGGCTGAAAATCTGCGGGCGTCTCGACCACAGCGCCCCCTTCTTAGAACCGAAACCGGCTGGGGCATGAAATGTATCTTTATCAGGATCGATTGTCGGTTTCGTCACTAACTTATATGTACGCAGCGTGTCACCAGTTGTTGTTCCAGAAAGCGGTGTTTTGTTTAATTTGATTTTGAAGAAATCGACTGAAACGTTTCAGGGGACCTTTAAAGCGGCTAGCTGCGTTCCGCCGGACCAAGAGGCGATTTTTTATTTAGACTACTCACCGGTATACAAGGTAATGCGAAGTGAATTCTGGGTTGGCTAACAGCAGACAGTTTGCTATCCCTCGAGACCAGGGCTGATCACATAAAAGGAGACGCTGTGTAAAGCGTGATGTTTTCAAGCACTAGCGACCTGGAAGCCCTGAAATCACCTCCAGTTTTACTAAGGAACTGTACAGCTTGAGATCAATTTCACAACGGTAAGTGCAGGGTCTAAGACAAAATATTATTTGTGTGTTTTAAATCTGGTTTCACGCTGTACCAGTGGGACAAGCCAAATTCGGAAAATCGGTCAGTTTGCCCTTTAGGACATACCTCCAGAAACAATCAATTAACCCGTCTGACGGTCTGCATGCACTTCCTCGCATAAGCTGAACACACAAAATATCAAAGGATATAAGGAAGTTGGATAAATTTCGTTTGACATCCCTAAACCAAAACTCGTTTCGCACGTGGCCCCCGCGGCGACAACTCGTATGAGTTAACCCTCTGACTACACAGTATTGTTTTGTTTCTAAGATTTACAAGTTTTAACAAAACAGGCATTGTTGTAGTTTCCGTCAATATCCCGCGTTAATCGAATTTCGGGTTTGGTATTCCTACTCCCGGGGATCAACGAGACCTTACGGTTGGGACTGTAAAGCGCCAGTAAATTGTACTCGCGTTCCGTAGAAAAACTTAACTTTTGCGACCACTTGCCACTATAAGATTAGTCTCAACTTATTCTGTACTCAGATAAGAAGCGATTTTTGGGGATGAAAGCACTAACAGTTACTTATTATCCGGCCAGTAAAATAACACGCCTGACAATCCAACTTCTAGAGAACCTCGTTTCAACGATAACCAGGCAACTAAAATATCTTTCGAAGCCCTTAACTTAGAATTGGACTGCATAACTATTTTGAGACAGCAAGTGGAAAACTTCCGTCCTTGATGGAAGTCAGGTTTATAGCCGCTATAATTTTTGAAATCATGGATAAAAATCCAAGTGATGTACAGTTTGATTTACTTACAATACTGTACTTGTAAACTCTTCAAGCTAATACAAAGTTGGAAAGGATAGCCTTAAACGTCGTCAATGCCTTTGACTCGGCTCGTGATCGGCGAGTATGTCCCTGCAGAAACCAGTCTGCTCTGCCATCTATTGTCCTTGCGAGGTAGCAATATGATGTCGACAGCGTGTAGAGGTGTGCTTGCTGTAAAATTTTCAATTGTGATCTCTTACATTTTTCAAAGAGTGCCGTTGTATGGATTAATATCTATTTAATTACAACCGCTTACGCACTTTCAATGGGTCTTAAAGCAACCATGTTTGTTATTCGCCTACTCACTGTTCACGCTATAAAAATTAGTTATGAAATGAAAGCTACCTGGACACGGTAAGACATTGAGATATAGTCTTTGGACCTACACGAGTCCACGGTTTACAGTTGGACTTGCGTCACATATCCAGTGATCTCTGGCGAACAAGCTGATAGTTGCGCTGCACCCATATAGAGGGTAACTGAATGATCAAAATAAAACTACAGAAATTTCACCTGTCGGTGCATCTTGTGGGGTTGTATAGAATGGAATCTTTCAGTGGTTTGACTTGTTTTCCGGAGTAACGAGTTAAATCTGCGGCGTCCACAGGCGATGCAATTGCCAGCTGAAGCCGAAATGCACCTCATATTTCGCCGATAATGCGAAGTACTTACACTAGAAAACCGATAAAACGGCAAGTTCTTGACTCTGGCCCGGTAATTACTGCAACTCACCACAACACAAATCGTTGAAAACCAACCCAGGAAGAGAACAATCAGCTGGACGTGCAACTTGGCTAACACAGAAAGTGATGACGTAATGTAAATCAGGTTATGAATATTACTAAGTTTGGAATTTCGCTCTAAAAGTCAATATGACATGTTTTGGCAATACCAAAAATTGCGCACACAATGGATCCAGGTAGTGGAACGAGACAAGTGGCAACCGGTAATGACAGGTGTTGTGAATGGACACGGATTGCACGACGGCCACTGCCGCGACTGTGAGGTTTACAAGCTGATTTAGTGATTAATCAAACATTAATCTGTAAAATGATGTTGAAATAATGAAGAATCATTAATATTAATTACTTCGATGTCCACTATACCGACTGTCACTCTAACACTGAGAAGGCACTGGCCATACAGCTTAAGGGCAAATCACCCTGCTGTTGGCGACAGAAATTTTTAGCTCATATGTCTTAAGAGGTTTTTCACCATTGGAGTGGACGTTAATGACGAGAATCCGTTAGCGATCAGAATATCCTGGAGAGATGACAAGCTGTGGTAAACGAGCACCAGAGTGTAAGTTGATTCAGTAACTACGAGTAAGCGTTCGATGACATGTGATTATGATTGCTTCTGGTTTGATGTTTTGACGGGTGATCCATGAAATTTCTTCACTTTGTACAAAGATTGGAGCCTCCGCCTGTATCAGTACATGTCTCCTGCACCAGATGACGCTGACTACTGAATGAAAAAATACCATAAGTAAAGGTCTAAAACCCAACATATTGACCAAGTGTGAAATTCAGTAACTCACGTAAAGTAGTTTTTGGCAGGAGGCTATGGGGAGGGGGGTCAGTAACATATCGAAAACTCGTACTTTTGCCCAAACCGCTGAAGTTTCAGGAGGTTGGTGTATTAACGTCGCTGAACAGGACGGAAGTGCTAGGTCAGCAAGTTCAACAGTTGAAGAAGCAAAGGACGTGCTCATGATTAAATACATGGAAATTACAGAAAAGATGCTTGGAGGCTAGGTCTGGGGACTTCAGGGTATGCACAGTGCAGATCAGCCAGGGAGAAGGGTCGTCCAATAACGGTGAAATAGGAGGTGTGGTCGCCCCAGTGAAGAAGCAGCCTGCGCCAGGCCAGAACTGGGGAGGCTCAGCTTGGACAGCAGGGTACTTGGGCGAGGTTTAACCTACCTGAATGGCACGAGACATGGGCAGAGGTGTGTCGGATGGAGCCACTACGCATCGCGTTCCTGTTTTGATCTGTATATAATGTTTTACTATCACCGGTAAACTTGTGCCGGTGGGGGTTAGCCTCATCCAAAGCGTCAACTCTGTGTGGTGGCGAGGAGGGTACACTCGCCTATGTCTTTGGATACAGTTGGGATATCCCGTTTACTAATGAGATGGAACATGCCGAAAAAGTCCATCGAACGTGTTGAGCAGAGTTTGTCTGGTTTGACATTGAATGTGAATGAAAACAGTTAGAGAAGTGATCACCATCTTGAAAAAGAGGTGGCACTGACATGAGTTAGAGAAGTGATCACCAGTGAAAAAGAGGTGGCACTGAAAAGCTGGACTGCGGCCGCAGCCAACTCGCACTGCCAAAATAATTAAATCTAAGGGAAAGCCAGGCAGTTTTGAGGTAACTGTGCGTTGCATGTAGGCTCAACGAGTGCGACTTGTTTGATTTGTGAACGTGTTGGGAATGAGAAAAGACGACTTGTTCGGCTGTAGCTGTACTCTTCTTCAAGAAGGCGGCACCTGATTCATCTGTACATCGTTGGGTAGCGACTGAGATGTCGACTGCGATTACAGGTAGCCCTCAAAGAGACCTAGTTGGTTGACAGTACTTTTTGGCCACAAGTTTGAATCTGTAGAAACTTTACTTTCAAAATCTAATGTTGCCATTTGTCGCGCATTGGCAGGGGAGTGGTGGTTTTGTTGTGAAGAGTGGCGAGTTTGTGTTTTTATCCGTTTTTTTCTTCGACTACCTTGTTTTTCAGTGGGATAACAAAGTTCCTGTGCTCATTTGTAGGCACTTGCGATGTGAAATGATTCGAAACAATTTTTCATTCTTTGCATACAGTTTTCGAAAAAGTAAAGAAATAATAACGAGTCCATTGACGTGTGTTCTGATAGGCAAACCAAAGTGAGAACTGTTGAGAGGTGGTCTTTTCTCATTCCCAACATGTTTACAAATACAAACACAGATTAACTAGTGAGCTCACATGCAACGGCTGCCTCAAAACTGACCCAAGCCAGGCATACCCCTAGAATTTAATTTTTGCCAGTGCAATCTGGCCACCGCTGCAGCCTAACCGTTCAGTGCCACGAAAATGCGAGGCCAGACATTCTCGGTTTCGCAGTCGTGCTTTGGCTTAGGGCAAACTCACCGTCGTTAGAAAGTGTATGACGTATAACCGTAAGTAGTGTGGCCTTTTCCCTACAGGTGTCTCATCGGTCTGTCTATGCCATGGGTGTTCCACTGTTCTGGTGGCTGTTTACAATGTACGTGTTACGTAACAGCCCTGCTTGATCATCGTTTTTGTTTTACCCACCACTCTGTATGGGCTGGAGCCCAAAAAGGTACGGTGTTTTAAAGTGTTTGTATCAGATTAAGCTTATGTGGGTATTGGTTGCGAACTTGAGGAAGACATTGATAATGATTTCACGGACCGCAGTTGGGTCACTTTGCAATGCGTAACGAAAGTGGAAAAGTTGCCGCTGATAAAACAGTAGTAGACTTCACAATCAGATGATCATACGCCTGGGTAAACCGTTGATTATTATCAAATGTCTATGGATTAACAAGAACGAAGTGAATATTTTTATCTCCACGACGTTTCACATATTTATTTTTACTTGTTGTATGTTATCTAAACTTAATCAGCTATTAAACGTGGACCTATCGATGGGAATATAAGTATGACTTTCGGGAGACGTCAACCAAGACACCAACACAAGACCACCACTAAACACTAAAAAATCTCAAAATCTCAAGTGAGTAATGAAGTAATTTTCCCACACGCACCGGTAGCTAATTATTACCGGGGCACATACATTGTCTTGTCGCCGAAAATAAGAGCATATTGCTAAACAACTCAGGCGCGCCTCATTACGTAGAATTGTCGTGAGGACTTGACAGAGACCTCAGGAGTCTCGCACTTCACTGATTTATCCACATTATTTTGAAAACACTTTAACTGGTCACGCATTGTTTGTCATAAAAGAGATAAGCATACCTCAGTGCAGGTGAGGCAGCAATTAGAACAATTACTACTCTCGTTTATTACATTGGTGTAGACTCAGTGAGCTGTGGTTTTCTGTTGACCCCAGACCGTCCGGAGTAGCCCCATATACCAACTCCGGTCGGTCTCTCACGACGATTTATCGTTAAGTGTTTGGGTCGAGCCGATACCGGTGACAGCTTGGCGTGTCGATGGACTAGTGTAATCTACGAATGGAATCAAAACTTTGACAATACGCTTCATGCAACAGTTTGTTTGGTTCCGAATTGACCAATTTTGGTGTGTCTCTATCAGGCAACAGTTAAGTTAAATATCATTAAAACTGTTACTGAGAATTCGTAACTGTATATACGCTTGAAAAGGACTTCCGCCATGGCTTTGCACTTGTGAGACTTTGCAACGGTCACCATTCTAGGTGTGAGCTCGACTATTCTGGCGCACGCGTTGTTTTTTTTTGCTTACGCGGATGTATCTCCTTAATCCTCACTGCAAGAATTTTGTGAAATTTGGAAGAGGCGTTCCTATGATGCTGCCAACAGATGATGACGAGTTTCTGACCAATCCACCCACACGTGCGCCCACAAATGGCAACTGTTTGGGTTTACTATGTATTCGGAGGTCATTGAATAGATTTTCAAGAAAATGAGATGCCAATGCCTTCTCATTTTGGGACTGATTTGACGACTTCTGCGTCACCTAGTGAGAATGTTTTGAAGTTTTGAGAGCGTTTTTGACGTCTGCCTCTCTATCAGGCAAACTGCTTGAACGATCATTGTGAAAATTGGCAGATGTATCTCTGATGCGAAGATAGCGGCTGTCGTTGATTTTCGGCCTTCTTCGACTACTTTGGCTCTCTCTAGCGGTGTTTTGCGTCTACGGTTGTACCTCTATTAAGCTCTTTGCAGGATCTTTGTGAAATTTGATGAATGTGTTCTATGAAGCTGACAACAGATTATGACGAGTTTCATACCAATCCGACTACCCTGTGCCATCTAGTGGCAATTTTAGCATTTTCATGTTTGTCTCTGTATCTATGTAGCATTCTTTGATGAATTTTCGTGAAACAGATTTTTATCAAGTAGGTGACGATGTTCATCCATTTTTGTGTTGATTTGAGGTATTTTTCCTAACCTAGTGGCCCTTTCTTTTTTTTCTTATCCATTTTTGGCACTCACCTCTTATCCGTCAAACCATCATTTAAAAAACTTGAACGATGTGTTCCTGACGAGAAGACCGCCATGGTGGTTGGCGTTGATATTTGGACGGGTCACTCTTTTTTGTACCCTTGGCTGTATTTGTTTTGCCTTTTTGAAAAATCTGCGTGAAATTTTGCCTTCGAATTTTGGACGGTTCTGGCTACCGCTGTACCCACTACTGGCAATTTTGATTTTTAGTTGCCTTTTCAGAGCTATTTGAAAGTTTTTCATGGTAAACAAGTTTCAATGTTCATGGCGATAACAGCCACCTAGTGTCTCCTTTTATCATTTTTGAGTCGTCTGCCTTTGTATTCGCCAAATCGGTCAAAGGGCCATTATGGAAATTAGCAAGAACACGACTGACATGAATTTTTAAAATGGTTCCAACTTCTCCAGTCCCTCCTAGAGACATTGTTTTCTTCTACGGCTGTACCTCCCTTGCGAGATCTTTTGTACAGTATACATTTGGCAAGTGTATTCACATTACCTTAGCAACAAATAGACGGGTTTGACTTCCGCGTTTTCTTCTAATTGCATTTTTTTCACATATTCCGTGGCTGATTTTCATAAAATTTAGCAGATCATATGAGTGTTATATTCGAGAGACGACAAAACGGTCTCATATTCAGACGCTTTCGATGTATTCTGCATCATCTAATGGACATTTTATGATGGTAACAACCCCCCTAGTAGCACAAAGTTTGCGGTGTAGTCGTGGGCGCGTTTCAATCCTCTGTGTAACTTTTGCTATTTACTGGACATAGATGCAAGTTAGCGTTTTATGTAAGACGCAGGTACTTAGTGCACAATCTAGAAATGGGTCCACTGCTTTACGTCATTCTTATCAATGTTGTTGACACTGTCGTAATTGGTAGCGTCAACACTTCATCGTCATTGACATAGTTAGTGTCATCATAGTAGCGTCCCTGTCATCGTCATAACTACATCGTATCCCACAGGTTACACGTACATGTACATGGAACAAACAGTTCTGGACAAATGCCACTGATGTGATGCATGACACGAACACATATAATGTACAGCATACACTATAGATACATGTAGTCAACTCTGTAGGTCTATATTTCCAAAGCACAAAATCTGTGATCTCTTAATTGCCCACAAACCGTGATCACCAACGCTATTGGCCACTAATTGCTAGCGGCGCCTGGTGTGATGCACGTGTTACTTCCGGTAAGTACGTTGTCTGCTCAATAACCGGAAGCTCAGCTGTGCATTAGATGAGATCGCGAGTGGTGCCTCCTTTGGGAATTCCAAAAGAAAATGTAGAAGTTGCGAATCTGTTGATTGCATTCTGTAATACACACACGTGCCTATGTTGTGATAAAAATGAACACCCACGTGTCTATATACACATGCCTTTGACGCGAATCTAGTATGTGCCTTTCTATTTATATTTTTGGGTCCAAATCACGTCTTACATGCAATTGCTGGTACGTCGTCACCAAACAACCGGATACATATGTTGATAATGAATAATTGATAGTGTCTCAATTTTGGACTCTCTTTAATTGTAGCTAATGTTATGTGATAATTTAGTTCTAAAAGCATTTTCATGACTTCTAGTTGTATGGCAAACAAATTGTAAACATCGAAGATTGTAACTGAAGACTAATCAAACATGTGTGTGTGCACAAAGTTTTAATATTAGAAGAACCTAATGGAGTCGATGAAAAAGTAGCGCATGTTATGAGTATTTCTGTTTAAAACACACTCGTCGTTAAGTTTAAATGATAATGGCTTTTGACAAACGTACTTCTTGCAAAAAGGTCACTACCTGATTTTAATTGAAAAAGTGTGTTTGAGAGTAGACGCAATATTTGACACAATCGATTTTAGTTCGTTTGAGGGACAACGTTAATACTGAAAACGGAGGCGATAAGATGGCCCTGACTTTAATAGAATAGAGCTGCGGAAAATGGACGTACTGAAGTGTTTGTTCAGATCCGAAATTGTTTAGGAGCTCCGGAATGGACAGGGTGAAGAGTTTGGTTAGATCAGTGGCCGTTGACAACGATGGACATGGATGAAGGCAACATCTGTAGTTTGTCTCTTTAGAATTTCAAAGCCATTCACTAATCTTCAAATCATTAAATGTTCACATGCCAACTAAAAAATGGAAGCAAAAGTAGTCTTCCAGGTCGATTAGAGGGTGATTTCATACCAGAAGACGGCTCTCTATAGTTTCATTGTGGAATTCAGGTTGATGAAGGACAATGCCAATGATGATGAAAAAGACGATGATGAGGATGACTATACCGAAGATGTTGATGATAATGATGATGATGATGATGATGACGATGATGATGATGATGATGATGATGATGATGATGATGATGATGATGATACCTGTTTCGGTGCATCATGTATTTCGACACTCATTTTTTCAAAACACGTCTTTCATCTTACACTAATTGTAGGGTTATAATTATCCATAATTCGCAAAGGCGTTTATAGTCCCACGGGACCGGCATAAATGCTCGTACACGAAGGCAGTTCATAAACTCTCGATAGATGTTTAATTAGGACAAGACGTCACAAGGAAGCTTTCAGTTCAAAAGCCGACTCGACTCGTTTTATTAAAGCGTTGATTTGTTTTCAACGTCACGTGGCTTTTGAAGTGCCATCGGATGCCACCTGTTATTAAGATATTAAGCATCACTTTTAATGTGATGTTAGCTGCTTTACATTATTTCATTATATGCAGTGAGCGCCTTTAAAGAATGCTGTTCGTGTCCTCGTAAAACAAGACATACTTCACTTGGGAATTAATGTATGACGGAGCCTGACATACATGTAGTGAAGTATAATAAGAACAAGAAAGAATTAGCTTGGTTTTATAAAGAGGCGGGTTACTTGTTCTCTTTTCTTCAAACAAATGTGTTCATTGACTGGTATCAAACTTAACACGAGATGAGTGGATCAAGAAACTTTATAATTGACTAAACAAGTCTGTGTTCTCTGAGTATGTAAAGCTATGTTAGCTAGATTGATAGTTGATAAACGCACGTGCACATGACAAGAGTGCAGTCTATTTCGGGTTTTGTTGTTCATCAAAACTGTCGTACTGTAAATGATAGGTTGACGTCATTCATTAGCGAGACAACAGTACGTTTTGTCAAATCAAAGCCGATAATCACTTGTACTTAAATATACCACGTGATCGACTCGTTGCATAGTTATATCTAATGGGACCGAGTCTAGGCGAGAAAAGTAATTTTACAAAAATTAGCACCAGTGCGTTTTTCTTTGGCGTTTTAAATCACAAAACATGAATTTCTGTCCGGCAATCATCGAAAAGGCGTTAAAAATAACGTAAATAGCCTTTGTGCGTTGTCACGTTTTGGTAAAATGCCCACCATTCGTTGACTCAGCTTTTTTAGTTGTCCAAGTCATCTTCTGGGTTTAAAAAACAACAACTGAACGAGGTAGTCAGACAGTCTTCTGCCATTTAAGCACCGGCACATTTTGAGTAGATTTCTATTGGTCAATTTTAAGTTGAAATAGCTTTTACATGCCATGTTGAATACGCGCTAAATCAAAACCCCCAATCACAATGGGCTTATAGCAATATTTCAAAAAAAAAAACTATGCACGGATTGAAACCACCATCGAAGAACCTGAAAGGCAAGTACAGTCCGCATTTCACCACCTTTGCAGCTGGACAGGTCTGAAAGTTCGCGCAGGGATGATTGGAATAGTACAAAGTATCGAACTCTAGTTCTCTGCAAGTATTTTGGTGTTATTTTACGCCGCGCGTTTCCCACTGTGTCAAGTACTCGTACGCTGTATCGGTAGAAGCCGCTCGTTCCGTAGACGCAATAAGCACAAGATCGTGCAAGTCTAGAGATATCTCCAGGCTTTACAAGCAAACCACGTGATCATACCAGCACTACTTGCGAGATTCTTGCATCTACGTAACTCAACCCTTGTTGGCTCTATTACGCCTTAGGAACGACGGATTGTTGTGAATAAACATGAGTGGGCTAATTTGATGACAGCAGAGCGAGAATGATGGAATGGCGGTGAAAAGGCACCAGCGGCGAAATCATTGAAGAGGCATAGTTTGCATTATACCTGTAGTTTCTTGAAACTCACAAACTTGACGGTTCGGAGTGGGCAGTCGTAATGTGGCAACGTGCTGCTCCGAATGCATGGGCAGTCATTGTAATGTAGATTGTGTAGACGTGAAGCTGAGACGGGTGCCATTTTTCAGTTTTTAGCATAGCTTTGGGTCACTTTTTCACCATTTAGGCATAAAAATGGGGTGAAAGATCACTATTTTTTGCTTGATGTAAGGTTCAGTCTGATATTTTTCTGCACGGTGCGAATATTGATGTATCCTTAAAAAGTCAGTAGGACAGTGTAGACTTTTTCGAGATCAGACATGAATATGGGTCATGTTTTAAGCCCTATTTCCATAACTAAGAAAATGGGTCCGCTTTTAGTTCTTGATTTAAACGGGGCACACTAGGTATTTTTCATTTAAGCCAGGTATAAGTATCACTCCAAATTTGGAAGCTCAGCTACACCCTCTACTTAACAAAGATGAATACACCGAGACGGCATGCTTTGACATGCAGTTTGGTGCTTTCTTTAGAAGATGAACTGTCTATCAGGAATGAATCTATTGACAAGTTGACATGAAAAACCACTGAAATTTGAATGTACAATTCCAGTTGTAGATGATGACAAGAAGTTATTGTGGGACATTTAAAACTGCATCACGCCCTGTTTAGCTCTCAATGTTGAATTGTTAACCGAATCTCTTTACGGTTTAAAAACATTAATATGCAAATCCAATCTTGATTTATTGCCAGATGAGCTGGCAACTCAAGTCTCAGTCACTGTGTACTGATATTCACGTAGGCCATTTTCAACTATACGCTTCGTAAACTGATCTAATGCGTTTGCCTACTTTTGCATCACGCTGTAGTAAAACATGCTATGTTGACCAAACTTAAAGGCCTACCGTAACTCTAAATGTGTTGAACATTGAATGTAGCCATACGGTAGTCGATATCCTGAAAGGGGTGGACATGCGCAAAACGTACCGGAAGTGGCGTAGATTAATTGACATCCCACAAGACATAATTCACCGTTCCGACGGAGACCGAAATAATCCTTTTTTTTCTGCGCTTATTTAAGTACTTTACCAAGACTGTTCATGTGGCGGATCAAAACCCACAGTGTATTTACTTGCACGCTATGTTACAAGTTTATTCTACTAAAAGAAAGCAGTATTAAATGTAGTCATTTAGTATTTGAAAAAAGATAACAAGGATGAATAGAACAGTAATAGTGCGTTGAACTTTTTTTAAAACAATTAAATAAGAACAATATTTAACGCTGTACTTTCCGAAGATCCTGCATCTGAATTGTAGACGGCGTAATATTTTAACAAATAAAACTGAGGCAGTTTTGTATCAGGTAGTGTTATGTTTGTGACGTGATTGCTGTAAACCATGCGCGCACCCAAAAGGCCGGAGCTCGGGGGGCTCGAACGAGCGCCCCCCCCCCCATTTGGCGAAGTGGGCAAAATGGTCCACCTCAGAGAGACAAAAAGTCCAAGAAAGTGAGGCATAAGTCCGTTAAACATGCGCAAACGCGCAATGCACGGGGGTGCCCACATTTTTTTTAGTCCGCCCGCTTTTTTGTTACCAAAAGGTCCACAAAGTCAGGAATTCGAGCCCCCCATATTGAAGGCTGGGTGCGCGCATGTAAACTTATTACGTAAAACTTATTTGGAAAAATTTGATGATCGAGCCGGCTAGCGACGTCGAGTCGGTATTGACCAACCAATTATAGTCACTTCCCATATCTAAGTTTGAGGACACTGTTAAAAGCTCTCCCGGCAGTGCAATACAGAAGACAATACCAAATGGTCGTATTGCACTCAACTTATTCAACGCGAATAGGATAAATGTAGGTTATTGAATGGTTCCGGCGTTATTAAACGTATTAATGAGGCCCGAGATGGCTTTTAGAAAAAATATGACTCGAGGGCGAAGCTGTTTGCTAGTCTCACTGACTCAACGTGTACCTTCATGCACATAGTACTCTTGATTTTTTTAGCCCAGTATGTTTTGATGTCGAGTATCCGGATATTATCCCATCTGGTTGTTGTGCTGTTTAGAACAACTCTGGTAAATTAATACAGGCTGCAAAAGAGGCATTTTTAATACAGACACAAGGGCCTAAATGCGCGGCATTTCGAAAATGTTGTTCATGAAAAGCAGGTCAATTTTTAAAAAGAAAACGGGTGCTTCTATGTGCGAATTAATATACTGAACTATGCAGGGTACATTACTTGAGTGTCTTGCAGAAATTTGCTGTGGGTTTAGTTTAAAAGGTATCTATGCTTCGTGATTGTGCGAGGATGCAGAGCGATTGATTTATTGTACAATAACCACTAACTAAAACAAGTGAAACATGTTGTTAATAAAGGAGAGTAACTAGCGCCCTCTGTAAGGATATCTTCAATCAGTTAACCATAAACAATCAAACATCTTATCAGCTATTACGCACACTGTTACTGCGACAATGTACTTGCTGGTCACAGTCCTTCGTGACGCAACGACACGTGCAGGCAGTATCTGACTACCCGCGATTCCTCTTTCTGGTCACAGTCTCTCGTGACGCAACGCCATCTGACTGTCTCCCAGTCTTCTGCCCAAATTATAATAATGCACTTATATGTACTTAACTATTAGCTAACCAAAACCACATTATGTTGAGTAATCACATCATTGGCTGTTATAATCTGATCTCAGAAATTTACAGAATCCTTACAGTACATCGATCCAAGAACGAAAGAGGTAAACATCATCTAAAAATAACAAACACCAAATGTACATGTAGCGAAATCTGACCCCATCGTTTTAAAAGAATGTATGCACAAATTTTGGGAAACTTCAATGGAGCTAATTCTACTATTTACGTAATCAATATTTATTCTGACACTGAGCTTACTTGTGAAACTTAAGCGCTTGCCCCGATATGCAAACCAGTTTGGTAAAAAAACCGCGAAAAAGAAATCATTTCGGATATAAACCATGGGTCTAAAGGCGCGGCAATATGGTAGAGTTTTACCGATAGAGGGCGATCACATTGGATTCGATTGATGGTGTTCTTCTTTTCCCCATGTCTTTCTTTGGTTTGAAGTCAATGGATGACTCAGAGAACAACTTATAGGTCCCAGGCTCAAACCAAGTCGCTCACCGGAAAAATAGATCAGTATAGTTTTGAAAGGGAAGTATATGTACATGTATGTATGTATGTGTGTATGTGCATAATCACATCCAAAGCCTACCAGAATGAGTCTCCATCAATCAATTCTAAAATCATTGATTTCCCCGGACTAATTACATGTACGTCTGTTAACGCAACGGTTAATTTGCGTCAAATCCAAACTGATCTGGAGTACACGTGCATTTCTGGAAATTCGCTACCTGGTAACTGATTCTTTGGTGGTAATATTCTGCTGTTGACAAACCCATGGGCTCTTTTCCCACGATGTATCAATATTAAGGCCACAAATAAATCACATTGTCAATGTTCTGTGCTTCCACCACTCCATAAAGTTGAAGAATTGTACCTTGTAAAGCAACGTACGCGAGTGTGGCTCATGCGATATATTTTGAAGTATCATCTGAGCGCACCAATAGCATAAGTTGCAAATTTTAATGAATGGTAAGCATATTTACTTACTTTTGGCTACGTCAACGCGAAAATCTTCATACGGTGTTACATGTATGTTAATTAGGCCGCTGTTTATTACAACCTCGTTTTGCTGTTCCGTGTTCTCGCGGTGACGCAATATGGCGCCAAAAGGAGTTCGAGAGGTTGAATCATGTTTTCTTCAGTTACTAAAAGTATTGCTTGGACTATTCGGACAGTTCAATATACCTAAAGCAACAACAATACGTTAGGTCAGTAGCGTAATCGATGTGTCAAAATCAATTAACATGATTGTACAACGTTTACATGTATGGTCCTAGTTCGAGAAAAATCCTTGATTAGCATCAACTGACGGGCAGACACTTAACTAAATACCGTCTTATCGTTCTGACATACATGTATGTCCATTAGACTATGAACACGTTTTTATGGAACAAGCAATAAATAGGCACACACACACAAACAGACAATGCGACAAATTATTCTTCACGTCCAAGGGTGTGTTTTGCAATGAATTTTAACTCGTTTGTCTATTGTTTCAAATGTCACGGAAGCCGGCTTTTATGAGAAATTCACTACCCGGCATCAAGTTTTTCAAAGGATTCTCCCTGGACTGGAGAGCTGACTATCGTATACAACATTCCACGTGTTAGTTCAACAATTCTCCACAAACCTGTGACAACACCTCTTGGGGAAACAGGTGTGACCGTGAGTTGAGAGATCATCGAAAAAAGTGATGTTACTGGTGTGTATTTTGCTCCACCAATCTCTCGTCTAACTGCAACTACAGTTCGCACTTGTTTCTGGATACGAGACTTATATTGTGCCTAACAATGAACTTGTCATGGAAGTACCTTTAGCGCCCTCCTTTTTAGTTGAGCTTAAAATTTATTTCCTTTATGAAGTGAAAAAACGGTACTCTTGTGTTTACGTCAGGCTAAGGCATACGCTTAAATTTAGATTTAAAGATGCTATGTCACATTAACTTGTGAATATGTAAATGAAGTACTAGTTTACAAACAACCCCGCGTCTTCCGGGGTGTCGGAAACCTTCCGAGAACCATTAACCATTACAATCTCGCGAAAGTTTCGTTTTGCGAGACTATTTTTATGTAAAATTGAGTATGGTAATATGTCACCGTTACCCTAATAAAACAAGGCACAGTTTTTATCATTTGTTCATTTCAATATCAAATAACGACTACGTAATATTTGGAATTACTAGGATTTTCATATCTGTGCACTTGTTTTTAAGTGTTATTAGTAGTGGTGTTTTCTTTATAACCGCATTTCATTTACAAATCGTTTCTTTTCCTGATTATACTTGTACACACAGTTCTACAGGAGGACACAGGGTGGCGCTTGCTTCAAATTTAAAATACGCACGAGTTCTATGAATCCCCAAAATATTGTGATCATAGGGCGAAAATCAATTACTAAAACACTCATAACCAATAAAGTTGCCATCTACATTGTAGACATCGTTTCATAAATATTGGCTTACTGTCAGGTTTCACCACAGTGGTTGATTCAGTGGTGAATCTCTAGTCAAACATTGTGTTAAAATGTCACGCCAATCACAATTCTATTTGCTGTTCATAGCCCTCCAGATCCGTGTCAGTTTGATTGCCTTGATGTACGAGTCGAGTTGCATCGTTCTAAAACTACCTTTACTGTACATGTATAGACTGCTACAATTTACCCTTGGTATTCCATCGTTTGTACCTCCCCAATAAGTCATATATTTGGAACAGGAAGAGTTACAGAAGGATGACTAATTTGGAAAGTAAAATTGATTTAACAACTGAAACCTTGCCTAGGACTATTGCATTTCTTTTCAGCCACGCATTAGTCAGCCTTTTTATTTCTGTGAAACTTCTGTGCAAAATTTAATTTGTACAATATCAAATATAAATCGGTAAATAAAACAACAAGAATGGATCAACTGAAATTTGAAATTTTCGGATGTAACAACTTCCTTTATCAACAAAAACAGAAATAAAGTAAAATCAAACACAAAATGACAATTGACATATAAGATATGGTGTAATGAAAATGATACATTTTTGCGTAAAAAATTCAATGACATATTTTAAGAAGTTTTTATGTTCAATCCATG
>NMRA01000038.1:17720-33812 GCA_002633005.1 Phoronis australis | reverse complement strand
CATGGATTGAACATAAAAACTTCTTAAAATATGTCATTGAATTTTTTACGCAAAAATGTATCATTTTCATTACACCATATCTTATATGTCAATTGTCATTTTGTGTTTGATTTTACTTTATTTCTGTTTTTGTTGATAAAGGAAGTTGTTACATCCGAAAAATTCAAATTTCAGTTGATCCATTCTTGTTGTTTTATTTACCGATTTGTATTCTTCATTTCATGAAACAATAGTATCCTTGGGAGGATCTGGATCGCCTTATTTAGTTACAGATATATTTTCTACGTACAATATCAAAACAATTAAACAGTAAATCTTATTCCTAATTTAGTGAATGAAGTGGTTGTTCATACAAAATTTTCGTTAGAGCGACTGCCCTCAATCCAGATGCACTAATTTTATCTAATTAAATTTTGTTTTAAAACGGAATACTTACATCATTGACATAAAAGATCCAAAGCGTTGTTAAAAAATTTCTCTGACTCGACTTATCAATATGAAGTCATTTAATCACCCTATAAGTTCAAGTATTTCTGCACATCAAAACAGATAAGGTGATATATATCCTCCCCGAAAGGAAATCAGACCAAAAAGCTTATAAATCCGGTCACAAGAATTCATAGAATTCAACTGTGAAATCGTCGCTTCCTAAACTTTATTCATTTTTCATTCTATTTAGATCACGATCAGCTTCCTTTAAACTAATTTCATCCTGGACTGTTTGTTAAATTTAGTTTTGTATTTCGGGACTGAACATTTCGCCGCTCAGATCGTCCGTCCAACTCATTATCTTGAGTCGAGTACAGTGAACCATAAAACAGTTCAATTTCCATCAATGATTCCATCGCTACAAAGTAATTTGGTCATTACTTTTACAAATAACTTTGGTAATTGTGGCTGTAAATTATTATAATTTCCAGGTTATAAAGTAATATCGGCTTCTCTCCATTTTCATTCCACCTTGCTTTGCTTCTGACGGTCACGCCCTGTACGTGTCCCTTTCTAAGTTGTTCAAATTATTTATACTTAGTTATTATTTATCTTCCTCTTCGCGGATTTCTTGGAGACGATGAAATTTGGTTATACACTGTATAAAAACGTTCTTCGTTGAACGCGTTCTTTCTTTGTACAGTATGCACGCTATAGGAATATGGCAACCGTTCTGATATTGAGTGATAGCATTTCAAGCAAAAAGTTCATCACACATTTGAAACTGAATACTGTCCAAAGCGTCTCATAGGGGTGTTGGCATACTCCGTCTTCGTCATTTCCATTCTTTTTTACTTGTTTCGCAAAGAAGACCATTGTTTAACAGGATCGGATCCAGGATTTTTCAAAAGGGGGTCGGATCAAGGGGATCAAGGATTTTTACAAAAGGTGTTCCAAATCAACAATTTGAAAATTCTAGATTTGATATCACTAAAATCAAGGGGAAAGGTTGTCCGGACCCACTTGATCCCCCCTGGGTCGGCCTACGATAAAGATCCAAAATCCCCTTCCTTTGTCAAAAAATGATATGCGACTTGCCAACATTGTATAGGATTAATTATCTATGTAACCTGGTCATTCGGTATGTGGGGCAATGAAAAATGTACATAACGAGTTTTGTAAATACATGACATGATGTAGATATTAAGATTGTTACACCCTGACTGTACTAGACTGACGGTATGTACTAAATACACCCGAAGACCCTAGAGCGTTGATTATGTACAGTCTGATGAAAACTCATCCTGGGGTCGTTGGCGTCTCGAACAAATCCAATGCTAGACAAAGCTTCCTAATAGTCACAGAACTATGTGATGTAAAAGAGTTCCTTGGTCAGTTTGACGCAAAACCTTGGACCAGGTGTTGTCAAAAATAACCATGATGCTATCAACTAGATCATAGCAACCATAGTGAAATATAGGGACCCATTTGGTGCTGAAGATCACAAGATGCACAATGTGATCACTTGCTGTCAAAGTAATTTCAAATGGATCCCCGGCAGAATCTCTACTTCAAATGTACGGTGGAAAACTGAACTGAACAACGACGGGTGTCCTTTCAGCTTCAAAGGTCATGAGATGGTTGCTGTAGTCTTCCATCGGTCTTCCCAGAGCGACAGTGTGGTATAATGATGAGGGCGTAGAGAATAAATATGGAACTGATGGTGATGATGGTGAATATAACGATGACGAAGACGATGATGATGAACTTTGTGAAAGGTTCATAGATGATCACTGGCAAAACACTTACTAGAACCCTAGTAAGTGAAGTTTGTAACTGAGTGAAACTAATTTATGTTGGTAGAATTGCCTTGAAATTGGTAGTTTATCAATCGCAATATAAGCTGTACTGTATAGGTTGTTTAGAAGCTTTGATATTGACAAAAACCTTTTTACAGAAGCTATTTCCTGTAATCCAAGATGGCGGTCATACGGGACTAGGGGAAAATGGATTTTTTGTGTGAAAATTTTACAAACCGCATAGTTCTGGTACTCCCCACAAAAATGGGCGACATAAACCATTCCTAATTTTTATACATGGTTGATATTCCATTGCCGAAACGAGGCTTCAACGGCATATGAATCTCGTCTCGCTAACCCAACCGCTTAAGTTGAATTTGTGCACTTAACTGGTAGCCATTCAAAGATTTTTGGTACTTTCTTATTCCTATGATCCTGGATAAAGTATAGGATATTAAGACATACTGCAACCAATTCATGCTTGTACATGTAGTCAGTTCAGCATTGACGAATGTGTGGCGCTGAATCGCCATGGCGTGTTGCACAGAGCTAGAACTTACCCCCACTGCAATCACAGTCTTTACATTGACACTGGCAACCGGCAATATATAGTCAATTTGACCGTCACGTTAAAAATCGCATCTGCTTTGAAAACAATGACGATACCTTTCGTCATTTTGGAGCAAAATTTGTTGAGCGACTGTGTCTGTTAGGTTTGAGCCAACCGCCTTCAATTAAATCCTGCCTTCGCATGGTTATGGTTACCTAAATTGGTCAAGTAAGCTATAGAAACTGGGTTTCTAGCTCATGGTTTACCTAGCTATCTGAATACCTGAGAAAGCGCCTAGAGCGCTGTTTCGGAAACACTGAATCTTTACGTTACTTTTTGTTCCCTAAAACACTCCACAATTGGCACTATTTCTTCCTTCTGTTCCCATGGGAGCTTTATACGGTCATGGGTGCTTCATCGAAAATCCCCGGTAATCGCGTACAATGTATCTAATGCGTTGCATTCTCAAGTCGACGTCCGACTTCTTTGAGGCCACGAGGGAGATGTGCAAGTTTTCCAGTGGTACATTTTGAAGAAAGTGGGGCAAAATGAGACGTGGGGTGCCATGGGACCACCCCCGTTTCAGCAAACCGGTTGTACATGTATCGTTAAAATGATTTTAACGATAGGTTGCGCTCATGTCGCTCCCCTACCGGTATTCACAGATACTACGAACTGACAACGGTCTCAGAAATTTTGAGAAATTGCCCGGGTTTCCTGTCTGAACCCTGGGTTCCTTTAAAACAGGAACCCCAGGAATCGCACAGGACACCCGGGGACTACCACTCCTGCACTGTCTGTCAAACATTGTTTTTCTCCTTTAAAAAGGTCGGGGTTTGTGTTTTGCGGGCTGGTTAGCTGGTTTGAAGGTGCTGGAGTTTTTGACTGGGATATCTGCTTCACACCTGGGCTCCAATTTCGTTGGGTACACCTTGAGGTTGTGAAGTAGATTTTGACGATAAGCTCAGTTTGTCTCTGCACTCTTTCAATTGGAAGTTGCACGCCAATTCCTTATCTCTGTGACTGCTTGGTCAATAAAATTAGGAACACAACATAGATGTATAGCGACGGCGGCAATGCGAAGGTTAAAATAAGCCGAATAATTTTAAGAACGAGTTTTGTGTGGAAAATGATCCGACGTAAATCACACAACCATGTCCAGTAAGTATCGTGACGTGGTGATGGAAAATGACACTTCATGATTCGGCTATGAGCCCCCAAGGTACGTCAATAGTGCAAAGGTCAACAATAATAAGCAGAATTTTTTGTTTTCGCATTACAAGTTGTCAGTGAGTTCAACACCACTTTGTTCTGCGTAGATGATTTTCAAATAGCATTGTTGTTTAGTTCCTGTTATAAATTAACACAGTCAGAGCAAACAAATACATCATTAATGTCTCGAGTAACAGACTTTTATTACTGCTGTGTTAAATATGCATATGTAGGTCTAAAATAAGCGCACATTTGATTCCGAAATTTGACCTATTTTCTTGCCGCAAATTTTTAATTGAAAAGTGTTGGAAAGGGTGCTACTGTGCACCTCAGAAGACTGGATTGCGTGTAGTTTGGGCGAGGATTGGGCATACAGTGTACGAAGCCCACACTTTCTATTCAGCGCGTGGACAGTATACATGTATGTGCGAACACTGTGCAGGGTGAAAAGTGACTGTTACGACAAATATGTTTTTGTTCTTAATTCCAAAGCAACTAGAACTTCCAGGATTTTTTTATTTCTTATGAGCTTGGTATGTATGTGTAACGAATTAGTACATTTGCTTGATTATCTTATTTTCCCAATTTCACTAATATTTAGTTGTAAACTCAACACAAACACAAACTTTGCACAGCTGCCTTATATATTGCACACAGGGCACCATGAGACGTGTTATCGACCGTTTTTGTGTTTTTTTGTGAGTTTGCATTATTTGTTTGCTTTTTATTTGAACATACAGTAGTTTAAAACTTAATTAAAGAAGAAACTTGGCGCCAGTTCAATGCTTCTTATTTCAATTGAATTTTGAATTTACGTCAATAAATGAAAATCGCCTCTTTAAGCGCCACTTTCCGCTAAATCAGAATTTTGTTTACTGAACGAGCATTGTTTTAGAGAAGCTCCGGGATCCAAATACAAAGCTTGTTGGGTGTCTTTTTGGAAACATGCTTGCAATCACTAGATTTATTATTCTACAACGGTGAACGAGAAATGAAGAAAATACCGGAAGTTTTCGAAAATAAGCCACCCAAATCCCACCCCATAGGCGTATTTTCGAAAAACTCTCCAAAAGTAAGCCCGTGGTAGCCAATTTTAAAAGTTTACAATCCCAAGTGATCAGAGCTACATTCTATGCACATAAGTAATTCATGTACATGTATCACTAAGCCTGAAGCCATTTAACGTCACATTCGTTAGCGATCCCGATATGTACGTCCTATGCACCAATTAAATATCTCTGACCATGGGGCCATTTATTTTTACAATCCTTAGCATTCTACAACTGCCTGTATATTTCATGTATGTTTGTATATGCAGTCACTTTATTTTGTTATCTTAATGACTTAAATGCAGATCTTAGTCACTTTAATGGAGGTCGCAGTAACGTGATTATTTTCCTTAAAACTGAAATTCTGCGTTTTATTCAACTGGCCGAGCAAAACCAAGTCTTGTATATTTATTCAATGCCTTTTAGCCTGAGAAGTGAATACGGATATTTAGACTGTCAAAATGAAGGTTGTTCATCATGATGGTAAATCTCATACACGCCAAGGTATACATGTACTTTTTACCTACATTTTTTAAACAAATATTCACGGCAAAAACTTAACGATTGTCATTGCTCCCAAGACAAAATTGAGTACCATGTGACCTTCTTTCAGCCTTATTTGAGGCTATGTTAGAAATATTTTGAAAATCAATGTAATCTGGGTTATCTTTTAAGTCTTGCGAGATATAATATACATGTAACACTTCAGAGAGGTATTAAATGGTATTTTCAGACTAAAGTGTGTGTGAGGAATATGACACTGCAGTCACTTCAGGTTAAATATTCAGTTCCTTTGAAAGTCCCTAAAAATGACACAATGGTGGAAATGGTGCGGAAAATGAAATCCTAGTCGGGGCTGATGGACGTCATATTTGAATAATGATATTGAAAACAGCCCATGAGATTGGACTAAATTGCATGCCAGCATCCCTGTGATAAGATAAATCCTAGAGTTGTTATAAGTTCATTTTTGATTGCTTGTCATATACATTCTTGTTGTTTCTTAGACCTAAATTTGTCCACGCGGTTTGGAAATTTGTTAAAAACCAGTACGTCTGAATTTTTTTCGGCAGTGTACCCGTTAAAACTCTGTACAAAATGAATTTTCTTGCTAACCAACTTTATAAGCCTATTCAGTAGACTTCGAGAGCAGTCTCTCGTTAACACAAACTTGATTAAAAAGGTCGTTTTTTCTTCTGGATAATTTCGCTCGTATTCTTCGTACAGCTTTCAAGCATCAGGGCCCGGTCTCCAATCTTTTTACTCGAAATTAGGTTTGGCATTTTCTACTCTACTTTTGGGCGAAATCAAGGTAAGTGTCTATTATTCTATGCTCAAGTACACAATAACTTACGTAGATAACTTATTGCCCTTCGTTCACAGTTTGTAAACCCAATATTAAAGCAATAAGTTCGAGTTTGAACTCGAAATTTCGAGTTTTTACTCGAGTTTATAGCACGAATATAAGGGTCTTCATTGGCAAACTTGAACTAGAAACTCCTATGCATAAACTATAGTGTATTCGAGCACAGTCTGATAACCAATTATCTTAAGTTCGCATAAAAGGAGCAGAGAAATTGCCAAGAATAGTTTCGAGTTCGTTTCGAGTACAAAGATTAGAGACCGGGCCCAGATGTAGGGTTATGAATTAAATTGTTAACAGACACGACAAATAAATAAATTGAAATAGCTGCTGACATTAGGGCGCTGGGTAAGAAATAAGGCTGGCCCATTTAAGATTGCATCAGTAGGCGCCAAGAGTAAAAGCCGGATAATCCGTGTCCGTTTAAAGGGGTGTAGAAGTGAAAACATACTAAATTGCAGTATTCAATGAGGGTCGCTGTCGTTGAAACAAAACTGTTCGCCAGGTGTTTTTATGGTTTGTTCGTAAAGATTTTGAACTTCTGGTAATGCCAAAACATTTTCTCTTTCGTCACAAATTTCAAAAAACGATCTGTTAACTGTTCGTCACTTCGTAGATTTTTCTCTCATACGACAAAGCACATCTCCAAATTTGGTATGGCTAGATATTTCCCTCGTGGAAAATGTGGCCTTTGATGTAAACAAAACAATGGCTATTTCAAGCAGCGACTTTATAGCGCATTCGCGCATATATATTCTTATGGGCAGAGAATTTGAAAACTGTACTGGCATGAAAGTTTTAGAAATTCTTTCAATATTCAAAGTGAATAACGCTTCTATTAGCATCCTCAAGAATTAGATTCGCCACGATCTCTTTAGAAGGTATTTTAGGAGATTTCGCATTCCATGCCTCTTTACCATAGCATCTGGCGAGGTTGAGAGTAAAAAGATTTCAGAAGGCAACACATGACTTTTTATTCTGAAAACGTGAACAACTAAAAATATACACTACCTCAGCAATCATCAAAGACCAGACAAGAACATACTTCGAAAATTTAGGTCACGTAACATTTATTAGTCACGGCACAAACACTCGCTATTTCTGAAAGTCATTGCAGCAACTTTATCTTTTTCAGGGCACCAGCATTTCCGTGATAAATTAACTTTATCATCGCCCGCTACGTATCTCTGAATGGGATTTCACTTCGCCTAGCCAGCCATTCTTGATTAAGTAATATTGCGTGGCATGTTTTGAATATCATTATTCACCTATGCCCAGCAAAATGTTCAAAAGGCGGCTGACGGTTTTCCACGTTATTTTCACCATTTTCTTATTTGGTGAACTTAAAAGGGACCTGCTCGGCTAACATAGGCATCAGTTTCAATTCAGCAGTGAGGCTGATCGCAGAAGGTCATCTTGCTCGACAATAGGCCTAATGTCCTGTTATACAAATCAAAATTCATCATGTATTCCTCATACATGCTTTACTCAGAAACTATTAAAATGTCTCTGGGCGTTGTATCTCTCCAGGTATACAAAACGTCTCTGGGTGTTTTGTCTATCCAGGTAGACTAAACGTCACGGGGCGTGGTATTTCCCCAACTATTGAATACTGAAACGTCTCTAGGGTTTGTATCTCTTGATTGAGTTATACTATAACGCCTCTGGACGTTCTATCTCTCCAGCTATTAAGTACTGAAACGTCCCTGGGAGTTGCACCCATCCATCTATGAAAGAATAGCAGACATTGCCAATTTCAATGTATTTCCAAAATAGTTTCCAACATGGCTACGACATGATGCACTTGGGACAAAACTCCGTCTTGGGAATTGCAAAAATCGATGAGTATACATCGCGTGAATTTCCAAAACATAAAATATCAAAATGTTTCAATCGATTGGATATATCTTCACCGGCCGACCACTTCAGGGGTTGTGCAAACTCTGGGTGTTATTGTTGGGCTCATAATATGAGTCTATGGTCATCAAGGATTGTAAATACAGTGAACTACTAAAATTTGGTACTTGAAAATAGTTGTTTGGTGAGGTTGGCAGTGACGAGTTGCACGAGGCAGCCGGTTACTAGCCGTTGGCGTTCTATGAATAAGCATTATTCTAGATTAAAGGGACATTTTCGGTTTTGCGGCAGAAAAACACAATTTTAAGTTATGCGCATTATGCCGTCATCCCCGCCCGACCGTCTGTCCGCTGTTCTATCTCCAAAGCCCTTGAATGTTTGTTCATCAAATCTGTTCCTTTTATGGATGGGATAGCATGATGGAACTTTCGAATGGATCCGACTACCGGTGTGGCCCCTAGTGGCAATTTTATTTACTTACGTTTTTCTAAGGTATGTTCAAAGGTCCTCAACTGATTTGTCGTAACAATTGGCAAATAGGCATGTATTGCTGAGATGACGCTACCCTGTCGTTTTCGAATGGATTCGAGGTACTTTGCGCCAACTCTGAGTGCCCGTTTTTATTGTTTTCGACACAGTCTGTTTTTGGTGTCCGCCACTCTATCAACCAAACCACCCTAAAGATGATTGTGAAAACTGGCTTATTAGTTCCTACTCTGAAGATGACGGCTGACGACGAATTTTCGACAACTTCGAATATTGTGGCGCCTCAGTGTCAGTTTTGTTTTCGTTGCGCCCAAAGGCTGTATCTCCTAAACCCTCGGCAGGATCTTTATCAAATTTAATAGATTTATTTATGTAGAGTTTACAACTGACAACTGCTTTCGGACGGATCAGACTACCAGTGTACCCCCTAGTGGCAATTTTAGTTTTTACGTTTACCTTCGTATCTTCAAAGCTCCTCAACAGATTTTCATAAAATTAAGCAGATAGGCATGCATTAGTGAGGTGACGTTATCCAGCCATTTTCGATTGGATTCAAGGAATTTTGTACCACTTATTGGCCATTTTTACTGTTTTCGAGTCGTCTGCCCATCTGTCAACCAAACGATAGTGAAAAGTGGCATCTATGTTCCTACTGTGAAGAGGACGGGTGACGATGATTTCCCCACGACTTCGACTTCTGTGGCGCCACCTAGTGGCAATTTTGTTTTTACGCCCATGGCTGTATCTCCTAAACCCTCTGCAGAATCTTTATCAAATTTAGCATGTGTATTTATATGAAGTTGACAACGGTCGACGACGACTTTCAGACAGATCCGACAAACAATGTGTAAAAGTTGGTAAATAGCTTTCTATTCAAGAAACGATGACATGTTCCTCATGTGTTTTTGAATGGAATCGACCTATATTGCGTCATCTAGTGGCCATTTTTTTTACTGTTTTCTAACCTGTTTTTGGCGTTCGCCTCTCTAGCAACCGAACGCTTTAAGGATGATTTTGAAAACAGTGAAGAGAGCGACCGATGACTATTTTCGGACTACTATGCCGCCTCCTAGTGACATTTTTGCGTCTATGGCCGCATCTCCCAAACCCTCTGCAAGACATTTCTTGAATTTGGCAAGTGTATTTATATGAAGTTGACAACAGACAACGACAACATTTGGATGGATCCGTCTGTTGGTGTGGCCCCTAGTGGCATTTTTTCGTTGTCTTGCGTATCTTTGAAACTCCTGTGCATGACGTTTCTGAAATTTAGCAGATATGTTGTTATGGCGATAAGTCGGCCAGTTTCTGACCAAACCAACTGCATCTGTGCTCCGTTGGGGCAATTTTTATTTTTTACGTTTGCCTTTGTAACTTGATGCTTTTTCATGAAATTGGGCAAACAAATTTCTGTTATGAAGACGACAGCAGCTTTCCTTTCTGCAATGGGTTCGACCTATACTGCACCAACTAGTGACCATTTTAATCATTTCTAGTCTGCTTTGCCGTTTTCTTCTGTATCTGCGAACGGCACAGAGGATCACTATGAAAATTGACAGATGTGTTTCTACTGACAAGAGCATGACTGACGAGGATTTTCAAACGGGTTCAACTGCTGTGATGCCTTCTAGTGACATTTTTTTCGCATCTATACCTGTATCTCGTAAACCCCTTGCAAGATATTTTTGAAATTTTGTAATTGTGTTCCTAATAACTTGACAGCAGGTGGATGGATTCTACTACTGCTGTTGTTCCTAATGGAAGTTTTTTTTTTCACGCTTGCCTTAGTATAATTGGTGTTCTTTGACGGATTTCCATAAAATTTGGCAGATAATTTTGAGAGACGACGGCAACTTTGCACTTTTGGATGGGTTCAAAATATTCTGTGCCATGTAATATCCATGTTTTATGATACAAATAAACACCCATAGAAGCACACCGTTTGGGGTGCAGTCGCGGGCGCATTTCAACGCTCCGGGTCGCTCTTGTCAGGATTATTGTTGAATTGGTTTAACTGAAGTTTTTACTTTTATTCTGAGCCGTAAAACAACAAAAATCATTATTTTATTTCATTATTACAAATCGCCAGTCCATGTATCCTGATCGAATGAGATTTAAATCCGCCAGCAGAGCGGTAGCCTGCAACCGCGGGGGTACATGTAGGTAGTTTTATGTCGCACTGAATTCGATTTCTGAAAATCTTTTTTCTCACCGATGATGTAGGGTTAACTTGTACCATTTGTGTCTAGCAGCTATTAAGAATTTGGTTGGGGGCATTCATACGTCCTTGATGTATCAATTTACTAATTGTAAAATGTCTGCAGTTTACTTAGGAGTGTGAATATGATTTTAATATATTTAAAACATGATACACCGACCCTTAACAACCGAAACCAATCAAGGAATGGTTCACTTCTATTGTTGACGACCAGTAAGCTCGTTAAGTAATTCCACCGCCTCAACAATCTTTTCGTCCTGCCTTGACTCATTGAATACTTGATAAATCAGGGTCTGGGTTCTAATCTTTTTACTCGAAATGGAACTCAGAATTATGTTTGACATTTTCTACTCTACTTTTGTGCGAACTCAAGATAATTTTATGTTATTTTATGCTCGAGTGCATAGTGACTTAAGTGGATAACTTTTTAGTCCTAGTTTGCATCTGATAAACCCAACATTAAGGCTTTGAACTCGAAATTTCGAGCTTTTACTCGAGTTTGTACCACGAATAAAAGGGTCATAAAGAGCAAACTTGGACTAGAAACTCGTATGCGTAAACTATAATGTATTCGAACACCGTCTAATAACCACTTATCATGAGTTCGCATAAAAGTAGCAGAGGAATTGCTAAACATATTTTCGAGTTAGTTTCGAGTACAAAGATTAGATTCAGGGCCCAGGACAGTCACTTACTCCTTATCTTTTTTAAATTTGTCTTTTCCCACAAACATAAATCAACTCGTTTTCGGATCGAAATGTTTAAGACGTCGCGTGCATCTGTGGACCGAGTGTGCGAGATAATTAACCGGAAAGTGTGTTAGATCATTTATTTGTAGAGGCTTCGTCTGCAGTGAATACCGCATGCAAACCGTACAGAGTATGTAAAGCTTTTCGCGCACACCGCGGCCATCTTACAGTATAGCTGAGGATAGATTAAGTGACTTTCGAAACACAAGTAATTAACTCTGACATCCATTAACAAGGTGACGCAATATACGTTGCTAGTATGAGTAACATCCATAAGAGCGTGCCCAAGAAATGTTCATTTGTTTTTCGTGAATTATTACCTAATATTTAAGTGTAGACCGAATGTTGTATGCGAAAGAAAAAAATTTTTTGTGGAGGTAGAGCCCCTTCCAATCGACGCTGGTGGTCTGCTTTAAATGCGACCGAGGCTAACACACGTTGCAACCTAGCTCGACATAGGCAGTCAAAAACACCTTTTTCCTTTTTTCTGACCGATTATGAATCGTTGGAACTCCAAAGCACATCATAAGCTTTAGTAAATAAACGTATTTTTCTGAGTTTTAGAGCAGCGTTACTGTTAAACTAATCTTAGGTCATCAATCTCGCTTTTTGCATTACCCGACTCGGTAGTATAAACATGTTCTCGCCCTCATTCGTGGATGAGTGTTTTTCAGTGTGACGAGACATTTTTCGCGGATGCCTTCAATGCTGTGTTTTAGTGAAAAATGACAAAATAAAATACACGTCAAATTAAACAACGACCTCGTCGGCATCTCGTTTGATTTAACCTTACGTCGTCCCGTTTTGTCTGCCTACATTGTTGCCAACGTCTCTTTAATACGAATGCACTGCGTACGTGAACGTTGTTCTGTGTTACATGGTGTTCATTTTCCTCTGCATCTAACTTTAGAGACTAATAGAGCCATACAATCTTAGTACAGTGCGTGATGACTTCAAAACATAAGTAGCCATGTGTAATCCGAATTCTAACGATTCTCTAAGCAGAATTTGATATAGCTGAACTAGGCATCTTCACTTCTCACGCGCCTGTTTTTATCGCTAACCAAATGAGTTAGCAATTAAGTGCAATAAGTCACTTGAAACATGACGGCGATAGAATTTAGTCATTTTGACATCTCAATCCGATCTCTGCTACCGTCGCCATTAATATTTCTATAGCTTAAAATGTTACGTTAAACATCATTCCGAATTTCTCCGCAGGGAAAATTGCCAGCTTTTAGTTCAATCATTCCCGAAATCATCGTATTTGCACACAAAAATCAATAAAACACAAAAATAATAATCATCTTGCAGTGCAAGCCCATCGACTCAATGGTTTAGCCGAGTCTCCCAGCATTTAATGGGAACGCAGATTGACTAGCTACAGGAACAGTTTAGGCATCACTCTAAAAATTAGTACAAGAAAAATAACTGACATATTATAACATTGTGTCATTGAGGAAAAAACATCTCCATCGAAATTTGACAATTAATCACTGCCCATACATGTAGCTGTTAACTTGTCTTGATACATTCCCCAAGAATGTCTAGTCACAGCTACACTGCACGAATACTTTACATGTACATGTAGGTGCCACGTACGACTAGTTCTTGACTTCATAAAGATCGTGTAACATGTCAGTTTTTCATGAATTCTTTTATTGGTGCTATTGATGTGGTGGATTTAGATAGAGTCAAAGGGGTCATGCTTCCTTATAAAGATCCGACTTAAAAGTCAAAGTACAGGTGACCCAAAAGTTTTTTTAAAAACGATTAGTCTTGCTTCAACAAATTGGTTTGGCAGGAGGAGCCAACTCTTACACGTTAGATGCAGGTATCAATCGCAATGAAACCTAGGTCACAAGTACCCTCTACGACCGACTGCGAACATCTTGCAGACGACTCAAGAACATTTCCCACGGACTTCTTGAGGCGGTCGTGCGAGAATCTAGCCTTCGAAGACCGTTTTTCAATCCCCAGCTAAGTCGATGGTCTTGTCCAAGATACAATAACCTTCAAAAGAAAAATTTAAAACTGACAACGTCGAAATGCGACACGTTTCGGTGCTCAAAACAGCGACTGAATAGCCATTCATTTGCAACTTCATGTAGAATTTAACGTTTCAATTCTGGCTAAATCTCGACAAAATCTCTACAGTTGTTGCTTCATTCACTTTGTCGCGACAACTTACTGCGCAAATCCAATACCTGAACGAATAATTAGAGGCTATAAGCCATAACGTCACATTAAACTCCGGCAAAACTCGAAGAAAACGCTATTTTATTGCTAAGCTAACAAATAATTCGGGCAAGATGTTTACGCGTAATGTTTGGCGAGGTCAAGGAGGATCTGTTGACTGAAGTTTGTCTAGTTCATTTTGAAAACAGCTGCAGTTTTTACCAATCAACTTGTCATTTTAGGACAAGTCTTGCGATTTCCTTACGAACATTGTGAGAACTGCGCAACGTATAACGCGAGTTTTTAGGGTTCGGTAGACAATTCTAAAGACCTCGAGTTCCTACGGTGGTCGTACGAGTTATTCTTGGGAACCAGCTGCGATGTTCGTTGGAGCGCCTTTCGAATGGAGATGTAGTTTTGGGGGAAAATACTAGGGTCATCTTGACGTCTAAGGGAGAGGGGGGCAAGGAGCCATGCCCCCCCCCTTAAAATTCTCCCAGATTCCATTTGGCAGTTCGGGGTGCGAATGTCTGACATGCAAAATCCTGGGTAGTACTCTGCTCTGCACCCCCCCCCCCAATTCAAAGGCCTGGATCCGCCCCTGGAACGGGTTAAATTTAATCAAAATAATTGGTTTCGTGAATACAATTGTTATCTTAGCGAATACAGCACAAGGGCCTGTTCCAAAAAAAACTGACTTAGCTAAGACAGGTCTTTTATTTCAGTCAATAAAACTTAAATTTGTCTCAAGCCCGTTTCAAGAAAGAGATTTTAAAACTTATTTTTTGACTTCAGTTTTGTCTTAATTTTGTGTAACTTACTTAATATGGAAGTTTCAAAGTTGGGAAGTTGAAGCAAACTTAAGACTTAAGTCAAAGACGAACTTAAGTCACTTTCTTGGAAGGGGCCACAAATCTATAACTCCTTTTTCTTCAGGGCGCCTAGACTCCCCTGTCTTTGTGGGGCTCTTGCCTATCGGCGCTTTATTCTTTAATTTCACGCGCGCACTCCCCCTCTCACGGTCGCGTGTTCCTCTTCGCGCACAATTTTTCGGTTCTCGCGGTCGTATCACAAACATTATTCAATCTCCGCAGTGCTTGTATCCCGCTCACCATTTTTCATTTGAATACATCGTAGCATTTTTAACACAGACAGTGACCGTTATCCATTTAATTAAATTTCATTGAAAATATCGATGCTTTATCAACGCTCGTGATCACGAAGACGACTGCTAAATATTGATGAGCTCAAAGTGAGTTCACTTGTCTGAATTTTTACTTTATTCTTAGCACATAGTGTAAATACTAAAAACATCTCCTTGTTTTTGCTTAAAATTTCGTGGATTACCTGTGTGGCGATTCTGTTTAATACGAGTGATCAAAAAATTGGCGGGAATGTGTTTACAAGAACATGTAGTGCCTGATTAAGAAAATAAAAACAACTGTCGCTGACAATTTTACAAGATGTTTGAACATCTCATAATCGTCCGTAAATATTATTCTGTTGTTTAGCTTTATTCCTATTTTTCTAAAACTGCGACTGCACACACTGGAGCTCTGAGATCACCTCTTGGGTACACAAATTCACGAGTAACGCGCTATTATGTGGCGATACTGGGTAGTCGACGCGTAAAATAATATTAGACACCATGAACTTACTAACGTTAATTCACCTGTGGAGCAGTTCACATTTAATGAATGATGACAGAAGTGCTAAGCGAATTTCTTCGTGCGTTCATAATATTTTTAGAGAAAATTGATGCACATGTGCTAGAAAGATCTCAAGTTCTGTAAATATTTAGATCTTTTTGGAAAATAAACAAGTCGCGCGTTCAGAAGAATGCAATTCAAGAACTGAGTTTGGCCCTGTGTTCTGTCTGAAGAGTTGAACAGCAGATTATTAAATGTTTTTTTTTATGTCTACTTTTTTACAAATTAAATCAAAGGCGTGGAAAGAATGTGAGTATATCCTGTTCGGGGTTAGTTGGCGGTTTGTTTATGTTATCGTTTAATGTTGCTACATATGTATTTTATCGGGCTCGGAATAATGCGTGGGAGGGGGATGTGTGTCAGTGAAAAAGAAATATAGTGCATGCGCGCACCCAGGGAAGGGGGGCTCGGGGGGTCCGCCTCCGAGAAAATGAGACAAAAGGCCACTAAACAAGCACAAACGCGCAATTCACAATGGTGCCCCCGTTTTTTT
>NMRA01000379.1:418362-436410 GCA_002633005.1 Phoronis australis | reverse complement strand
TGTTATCACCGAAAACGTCTTCTAAAATCGGGCCATATTTTTAGAATACTTTGTGATCAAATGGCATCAAACATTGGCAAACGGAGAATTACCTGTGCTGCGATCTGGAGATTTTGGAAGCCGTGGATGGACTACTACCGATGCCTAGTTAACAGAAATATATTTCTAACATTAGGTCACTGGGAAAGGTGCCACCTTCCTTGCTGTCACTTTTCGCTGTTTTTCATCCGAATTGCATAACAGCAGCAACGACTTCCTGATAACAGCCATATCATTGTAAAGCCCTTTACCAGACCTTGGTGGTGGGTAATTAGTCTAAAAGAAAATGATAAATTATTTAATTCATACAGTTATTACGTTGCATATCTGACGTATTAAAAATATTTTTAATTATAAAAACAAGAGTGCGAAAAATAAGGTATGAGATAGTGAAACCCCTTATTGACTGTTTAATTAACTAATTAGTCAGCTATTAATTTGTAATGACAATTAACTTGTAATAATAACATAAAAAGGAAATGAACTAGAGAGGTAGATATATAAATGACTAATTAAACCAGGATGTATTTCACATGTAACAAACTTGTTTTGAAGATTTCTAAAACAATTACGCAACTCGAAGTCTTTACAAAATACAAATTACGAAACGTGATAGAAAACTTAAGCAAACCATTCACGCCCACAAACATACCTGTGGTAGGGGTCATTTGAAACTTCAAGTAATCTCATAAAGGAGCCAACTTTCATTGAAATCATGCGTTAGCTCAAATTTTTGTCTTTTTCGATTCTGAAATAGTCGAAGACTTCCATTTTAAAACATTCGAAATTGTAATTCGTATTTTAAAGTCGCTGCCAAAAGATACGTACTTTTCCTAAAGGTAAAATTAGATTTACTATATTTTTTATGGTCAAATTTGCTTGAAGTTTGGACTGAATTATGAAGTTTCGTCGACGCATGTTTTATCGTGAACTATCAGTCCATGATTCACAATGATACAACTGTACGTACTGCCACAGCGTAGCTGAGGGGTCCTCTCAAGACCGCATCCCGAAAGCGAGGTGTATGGCAGGGCGACACCCCAATTGGTGACGGCAAAACATCGAGGGATGGCGCAAACCGCCACGGTAATGAGGGAGCGGAGAGATGGCTTGAAGCTGCGTGACATCGCTGGCGACGAGCAGTGCTGTAGTGGTAAAATTAGAGGTAAGTAGGCGCCCAAAGCCCACCGTATCACCTTGAGCACTGAACGTGACTTACGGTGTGTAGGCGCTAATTTCGAATGCCAAAAAGTGGTTGGCTGCGCCTACGTGCGCGTACGCCCCACTATACAGCACTGTCGACGAGGGGTGGGGGACTGTGGCGCTCGAAATTTCTGGCAAACTGGGGAGAGCAGCTGCGCCACTGAGGTACGTATTTTCGGTGAATCTACATGAAAACGCAAACCATCACTAGTTAGAGTTAAAAAACAAAAAATCTAAGGGTTTTACGATCGATATACGACAATATAGAGAGGGATTTGTCTGCGAATAAAAACGAATGTGTTATGTTTCTAGGCACGTAGGAAGGTACAATAAACGCAAATTACTGGTGGCACATATCATTTGCCCTAGACCCGCCACCGTTATCGCCCCGTCGCTATTCTCTCCTTGTTGAAACTGTTTTGTCCACCCGGCGGTCACAGTATCCCCCGGTCGCCCCAATAGCCTCCACGTTTCCCCTTGTAGTCCAACTCCTCCCGTCACCGCTGTTTCCTCAGGCCACTACTATTCCCCCGCCGTCTCTAACTTTGTCTCCGGGCCGCGGGATTTGATAGATGCTCACATCTCTCTTTTCAGAAGTTCACGACCTCGAGAGAGTCGCTCGCTCTCAATGAGATAAATATAGGTCATCGCTGGCTCACCTGTGTAGGAGCCGTTGTGCGAGCGTGTTATTTCTCGAGCGGCTGTGGATTGTTAACACGATCGGCAGATGGCGACAATAAATGACCGACGCTGAGCGCTTTTCGCGGGTTGTTTATGGTTGCTGCATAAATTGCCGTTGGCGACATGAGCTCGATGCATACTCGCCAAATGTCATTTCAGTTTTTCGTTGCTCAACTCTCCAAACGCGACCTCAGTTTATGACAATACCGTCCCAGCGTTCTCACACTTGCAAGAAGGTCAACTAACATTCACGCAATTGCTCCAGGGCAACTATCAAAAACGATACAATGAAAAATCTAAATTTGTTTAGGTTTCTTCTTTTTTTGACGCTAAATCTTATCTCAAAAGATGATATCATTTTTATCAATTTTCGATTTGAAAGAAAGACATTTTCAAGCAATTATAATTTTAAAAGATTACTGCACTGTACTGAGGCTGCATTTCCTCAAGAGCGTATATTTCCATCTTATTTTCATCTCGTGGGTCTGTGTAGACTAGCCTGAAGTCATCATAACCATCCGCCCCCTTCAGGCTATTTGGTAAATCGTTTCATCTTTCAATGGCTTGAATAAAAAAGGACTTTGGAGTTCTTTGCCTGAGGACAACAAAATGGTTTGAGGAAGAGAATTCATTTGGAGGCTGTTTCGAAAAAGTAATAAGTTACGAGATAAATGCGCTGGTACATTATAGTAAAAACGTTTATGCAGCATACACAACGTCTATATACAAAATATTTGCTAAAAGGCAAACATCCCAGTCTGTTAAACTTATGAATTGATGGAGTGTTAAAAGGCACCTCCTTCTGTGCTTTGTGTTTTTTTTTTTAAACCGCCAGTTCATGTTGTTGGCTTCCAGTCGTTTGGTAGAACTAACTGAAAGAGATGCTCGTGACCTTATCAGTTACAAACATTGTGCTTCCTTGGCGCATTAGCTTTTAGCTGTACTAGGAAAGCATAGAACTAGGAAAACATAGAAATGTGACAGCTGAAGTCTTACGTTCAAACGTGTCTTGAGGCTAATAATGTCACTTTAATTTTAAGGGAATTGGTAAAAAACTGAACAGGGTCCAAAATTCAATAACTGTTGTTCTTTTTCGGTCAGGTGGTATACCTGAACAAAAAGGCCATAATCAAAGGTCAGTCCGGCCAACTTCCTGAATTTTATCAATGGATTTTTATTGGGTGAGATTTCTGTTGACTTAGTAGTCGTAGCTGATTATAAAAACCTTTGTTTCCGTCAGATTTTCAGAGAAATCAGTCTACCACCAGCCCCCACCCTCAAATGATCAAAGCAGTGCGCAAATCCTTACCTGCAGAAAGTCAACACTGATTAAGACTCCAGTAACATATGAAAACCCTTAGCAAAACAATTAGAATATATTAAGCGGCTAAACGAGAACTCAAAACCAGAAATTGGCACCAAAATATGAGATCCAGGGTATAAGTTATTGGGAACTAATGGTGTTATCGTAATCCATGAGCTCAAAATTTGTTTTGCATGACCTAGAAATTATGCCACAGTTGTCTAAAAGGAAACATAGGCATGCCGTATACAGCCATATGATACATTAAACAGTTTAGATCAGACCGCTGTATAATAATACAAAATATTTTTTACTTTGTAATAAGCTTGAAGATTTGATTTACAACTGCATACCAATATCGGGTCACGTGGAGTATGTCTCTTACAAATTTANAACGGAGAACGTATGGCAGACACAACGGAGAACGTATGGCAGACACAACGGAGAACGTATGACATACACAACGTAGAATGTGTGGCAGACACAACGGAGAACGTATGGCAGACACAACGGGGAATGTATGGCAGACACAACGGAGAATGTATTGCGCTATTGTGTTGCAGACATAACGGATTTTATTGCTTTATTCTTCTGGTTAAAAGTAGTAACTTGAAAAGTCTATTCCGTCTACAACAATGCCGTAAATGATTTTTTCGGCCCTAAAATCGATCATGGTCTTATTTCAAATTAACAAACGAGTAGACTGAGACAGTAATCTTCCGAAACTGAAGAGCAAAATTAATAATGTCCCTGGCATAATACAGCTAATACAATAATGCCACTAGCCTAATACAAGTAATGCAACATATGCGTTGCTTAAAAGAAAATGAGTAGTAATACAAGTATATGCAAGTAAATTAAAAATGATTAAACGAAAGATAAAGGGACATTAAACTCAGTAGTAAAATCATAAAAATAAAAGTAAAAAAATCCGAACATAGGATTAGGTGGAGGACAGTATCATACAACTACATGTATTTAAGAGCGGGTACATTTTATGTGTTCTTAAAGGCTTAAATAGTTTGCAAGTGTAGAGGATAGAGGAACATTAAACAGGCGAAGTTGGTCTATGTGTAAGTAATATACAACTCAGTTGAAGTGACCGTCCCTGCAGGTTATCTTACGATGAATATCGCTATGCTCACCCAAGTGCTTTTTTCCCTTGGATTAACCATCCAATTCTATGAATACCGTTTATCATATTTCTTGGGTGATTTCTTCACGCGGATATTCCCTGACATTCTCACCAGGTTCGGCGGTCATATCAAATTTCAAGGAAAGAGGTGCAGTGTATATTTATATAAGTATATGCGTGTGTTTCCGTGTGTGCGTAACAGGTAGTTATATCAAAAGGACGAGTGGCGTACTGTGTTGGTGACAAAATGGTCTCTGTGAACTACAATTTTTTAGGCAAATCTGGACTAAAAGTGTCCAACATTTGTCTCGGAACTGCGACATTTGGGAAAAAAAGTAAAATTCTTGTAGGACAGTCAGATGAAGAAACGTCGTTTGCTATCCTGGATAGGTTTACGGAATTGGGAGGGAATTTTATCGACACTGCAAACATTTACTCTATGGGTCAGTCAGAGGAGTTTATCGGTAACTGGCTAACAAAACGGGGACAGCGAGATGATTTAGTGGTGGCGACGAAAGTACTATTACCCATGGGCTCGCAGTGTAAAGAGTACCATAGTTTAGGTAGGAAACAAGTCATGCAAAGCATTGATGAAAGTTTGCGAAGACTTCAAACTAACTACGTGGATATATTCCAATACCATTGTCGGGACCAGGGTGGACGATTTGAAGAACTTGTGCGTACATTCGACGATCTTGTACGCATCGGAAAGGTACGCTACTTGGGAGCAAGTAATTTCTGTGGATGGCAACTTCAAAAACTCGTGGATACCTGTGACAAGTTGGGACTTAATCCCTTCACAAGCCTGCAAAACCAATACAGTCTCTTGTGCCGTAAAGTAGAATATGAAGTTATTGATGTCTGCCGTAACGAAGGTCTTGGCTTTTTACCGTGGAGCCCTCTGAAAGGTGGATGGCTCAGTGGGAAATTTCATCGTGGAATGCGTGAGCCTACCCCAGGCTCAAGAATAGAACACGCAACAAAGACTCGTGTCAATTTGCAAATAATGCCCACATTTGCGGAACAAGCAAACGAGAGTACATGGACAATAACAGATGCCTTAGAGATAGTGTCCAAAGAGTGTGACAAGTCTATGGCGCAAGTTTCCCTCCGTTGGCTTCTGCAAAAAGATACCGTTGATTCTGTTATTATTGGCGCCCGCACGCTCGCCCAGCTGGAAGACAACATGGGAGCAGGAAGTGGTTGGAAGCTGTCGCCTGAACAGATGAAACTTCTCAACGACGCTTCTGATCCTGGAAAACCATATCCGTATAACATGGCCCATGCTTCGAATATCAGACGTGGCTGAGAACTGTGACTAGCTTTCGTCAATGAGACCAGTTGGGAATGGCAATTAATGATGAAAATGTTTTCTATCATCGAGTTTTTAGTTATCATATTATAACGAAATGCTAGAATCGCCTTTTATTTTTGTAATCTTTATACAGTATGTCACGCCTTCAATAGAAGATAAACGCAGTTAGTTCTTACAGGTTCTGTCTAACACTGATTTGTAAAAGTTGGTTCCTTTTTATGTATTGTCCTTGTATTAGCTAAATCATAACTATAAATTAAAAAATCTGTTTTGTGGTTTTACTATAAGTTGCCACTGTCTGACAATGGCTCCTAGTCAAAGTTAGAAGTTGAGGAAGTGACCTCATCAGCTTTTTCGTTGCTAGGCACCGTGAAACTGGCCAACGCATAAGGTGTGTATATCTGTTGAGTTCAATAACTGTCTCGAACGAGAAAAACCTAGTAAAAAACACGTGCTCTATTGAAAATACACGACAATATACATGTATCGCAAAGTCTTGCTTTTAGAGGTCCTAGCGAGGCGTTATTGAACTATGCCAAGATCAAAACCGGGGGTAAAAGAACAAAGGCTTATCTTCTGTGGGTATGTGAGAAAAAGAGGCGAAGACCCGAATCACACAGGGAAATTAGTTTTGGTAGAATAATCATTTGGAAACGAAATCGTGGTCTGCGGTGTGAGTTGCCGAACTTTGTTAGACAACCAGATAAACTTGAATTCCTCTGTTCCACGTCTTTCTAAAATAGATTGTTATTAATGTTTACTTTTGATTGCTTTCCTATATGCCTAAATCCAATTTGAAAGTGCGATAACCTGATAACTATAACTGCTAATCTAGGCAGTTTTTGGGGGTCAACTACTACCAGTTTACTGTGCCTAATTCGAAAGCTACCTATCGGATAAAGCCACACCTGGAGGTCACGTAGCTCATTAGCCTCGCAGGCTTTGACGTCTTTTTGATAAAAAAGTTCCAAAAAAACTGTTGAAATGTTTTTCGAGATAGATTTATGTAATTGTGCATCCTATTCAAGCTTTATTGTCGCCCGTTATGTAATTAGAGTTCTCGTTATGATTGAAGCACAGCAGTCGAACTCTTCCCAGGGGGGACAAACTCGCCTCGGTCTCTCGTACATGCATGTATTAAGTAAAAGAAGTTAAATCGAGGCGCAACTGGTGTAGCCTAAATAACATGAAATAAGATCAGAAAGCAACATCTTTTTAATATCTGATCCCAAGTTTGTGTCTTTACATGAACTGCGACCTGGAATTTGCCGTCTTAATGATATTACTTTTGCCTCACCAAAAGGATTCTTCCAGTTCAATTCTTAGATTCTTAACCTTCTTCATAGACCTAACACTGTTTCCCAAAATGTTCGTATTGACGTATTTTTCAATGTCCCCTGCCTTTCCCAAATGAATAGACACTCAAAGGATAATCCAACACTTTGCCAGTCAAGTGCATTAAGCGGATTAAACTCAATGGAAAGTATGATGTCCCCTACCTTGAGTTCGGATACCTGCAACTACGTGAATAGACAAAGCTTCAAAAGGAATGGGGTAACCGTGTGTAAATGCGATTCGTAGACATAAGGCTTGCACGTGTTTGGCCATAAAAATCACGCAAGTGAAATGCGAATGTGTCGCGTGTACGCTCGGGGTAGAGTTTCAGTAGCTGTCTAGCGGCTAGGAAAATCTAGCTAAAATCGCGTGTTCTCATTGTAGTCAGGTTTGTTGTGTAATTTTGTTGGAATTTTTTGGGGAAAGTGGAAACTATACATTTTTGGAAACCTCATGGAATGAAAAATCAGAAAATAATTGATTCCATTTTTGGCGGCCATCTTAGATGCTCAAAAATGGCGCCGGTAAAATGGATTTTGCCCAATATCTCCACTTTTGGGTCACTTAGAATGTTGGTTTTTATGGCCACACCTGCATTTCTTAGGGCAAGGGATTGGAAATTTTAATTTTTTGGGCGCCATCTTGACAGCCATTTTGGATTTTTAAAAATGGCGCCCGTAAAATACATTTTCCTCAGTATATTTGCTCTTGGGTCACTTAGAATGTTAGCTTTAATGGCTGCACCCACATTTTTGTGGTCAATAAATCTGAAAATGCAACTTATTAAATGGAAAACGTAATCAAAACCCCATTTATTAGCAGCCACATTTTCTAAATGGATTCTTCATGTAATCTCACTCATGAACACTATCTTACTTTCTTGTATATTTTGTTCGGAGCTTGTTTCCTTCAAGACACTTAAAACTAAATCAGTACCTAAACAACTTATTTACGTTTGAAGAACATGAAAGTATGTTTATGTAGTGTCAAATAGTCTTTCAAAACTTTGAAATCAGTAAATAGATCATTACTATAGCCATCACTGTCACCAGGAATCACATCATCATCACCATTCTGATATTCTGCACTATACTGACATAGATCTGTGTAAGATAGGTCCTTTGATCGGCAAGAGCACCTCTGGGAAGAGGAATTGTTTTTCCACTAACCATCTCAATGATAGCCTCTGGCGCCGGAAGCTCCTCAGTTATGGGTGTTTCAGCTGGTCATCTTTGTCCTTGTAAATTTATTCTGCAATGGATCAAGGAACTCCTATCGAGCAGTGACTGCCTGGCCCCACACTCTGGCTTGAATAAACACTCTCAGCACATGCTGTTTCAAAGCACCAATGGTCGGTGGACGTTTGTCGCTGTCAGCCATATGTTTACAGAAGAGGTACCATCTCAGCTCTGGGATGCTATTTGTGTCTATACCCTGTGGTGAGTATGCACATGTAAAAGGGGCTAATGTGAAAAGAGGTTCACCTGTTACTTCATAAGCAGTGCAAAAAGTCTGCTGTGCATTGATATCATCGGTGTTTGCCTTCAAAATATATATTCAACCTACAGAATGGACCAGTGTTGTCTATCCATGTAAAAGCATGGAAGGCAGGAAGAGCTATTTGCCCGGACAGTACCTAATATTGTCCATATTGGATTCACGTCCACAATCCCATATGCCATGGGGACTGAAGTATTTCTGAGAAGCCTGTCATAATAGGTAATGACGAGTATGTCAGGTGAAAAGAAAACATCAGCTGAGAATCAACGACCTTTTGATGTGATGCCAGAACTGCATGATGTACAGTGTATTAGCAATACATATGCTTTTTCGTGATCGTTTTCTTCTAAGCGTAGATCACGTTGGTTGCTCTTTGTGCATCCTGAAGCTAACGTAATAGCTATCTATATTCAAGTGTCTTTGCAGACAGATATTCAGTAAGTTGAGCCTTTCTTGGTCATGGGAGAGGAAACGGCTCATTGGGATGTTTTTTATGTAAATCTCATCTCTTATCTGGTACAGACTGCACTTGACCCTTTCTCTGTCTCCTTTTTTCTCTGGTGGCCTGTTTCAGAGAGCTGTCTTTGTGGGTGTCAAAAACCAGAATGATATTGTTATAATCTCTACTAGAAAATCACTTCCATACTATCCACGCGTGCAGTTTTGTGGATTGGGCGAACACACTCATTGGATGTTGTTTACATGCTTTCTGGGTCTAAAACCTCTCTTGCAGCTTGAGGACTGTCCTGTTCTAAGAGGTCTGCTTCGGAAAGTTTCTGCAGAAGGTGGATTCGATTCGATTTGTCTGTGCATGACAGCATTGCCCCACTGGCAGCAAAGATTGCTCTTGGTGTTAGGGTGAATTCATAGTGGCTGATAGCAGGTTTCTGGTCGATTTGCCCAGCAGGCTACAACTCCTGTTGTTCTCGTCATTGAACCTCAGCCTGATTACTGCCAAGCTTATCTGCCGTCCGACTGTCAAAGGCAAAATGCATTTCCGTTGAGTAGAGGAGAACTGGATTCCAAATTGAACAGTGGAAGTAATAACGAAATCTTCAAAAAATATGTCTCAAATACCTTTTCAAACAGATATAGATATACACTGTAAGTATACATGTAGGTTAATGTGCGTTTCTGTGATTCCTTTAAATATTCTGGAAAATCGTATCTGCTATTAAATCATTTAGATTATATGTGTCATTTTAGAAATAGTGTTTTTCAATTCCATACCCCACAAAATGTGGGTGCAGCCATTAAAACTAACATTCTAAGTGATCCAAGAGCAGAAATACTGAGCAAAATGTATTTTACGGGCGCCATTTGTAGAATTTCAAGATGGCCGCCAATAAAATTAAAATTTCCAATTTAATGACTTCAGAACTGCAGGTGTAGCCATAAAAACTAACATTCTCAGTGACCCAAGGGCGGATATATTGGGCAAAATCCATTTTACCAGCGCCATTATTGAAAATCCAAGATGGCCGCCAAGATGGCCACCGAAAAAATGGAATCAATTATTTTCTGATTTGTCATTCCATGAGGTTTCCAAAATGTATATTTTCCACTTTCCTCAAAAAATTCCAACGAATGTCAAAATTTGGACATAGTGAACCTGACTATTTACAATACTCTGCAATATCTCGCGTAGTCTTGCGAAGTCTTACTTTACTAGCAATGGAGTCTTAGCGTTATTGACCTCTACCCGTGACTTTCCTAGTGTGAACAAGCAAAATGGCGGCCACTGAATGATTGGTTGGCAAGGCCGGAATTTTGAAGTATGATATAATGTTCACAAGCAGTTCCCGTTCCCTACGTGAATATTTCTCGCCGCAAGTCTCACATTTGCGGAACGCACACCTCTCCAGCCTTCTGACCGGAAGGTTTGTGACTGTAGCAAGTACTCTTCATTTCCATCGTGGCCGTAGGATTAAGTGGTGTTTTAATTTAATTTGTTTGACAGCTAAACAAATGGAAATGTAAGTTTAAATATAATAATTTTTATGAAGTAAAAAGGCACTTGGATTCTTATCTCTTTAGGTGTCATGGTGCTTACCTGTTACTGCTCAGCGCCGGGGTACTCCACCTGTCATGATTCGTTATGGCTTATACTGGGATCTGTTCCGTAGAAGCAAAATCTCGTATAAAAAGCTGTAATGTGGGCTGCGCTTGTAATACTTGGTCTGCGTGAACTCTCGTCAACCACACAACTCGGTGTGACACTGAGGCAAGTTGCCGGAGGTAGATAAAAGTTTGTGGAGTGCGAATTGTGGCTACATTACAGTAAGAATTCTCAGGGCCTCCAGGTCCAAGAGACCCTTTATGGTTGATTTTTGAAAATCTTCTTAAAAGAGGCAGTCTATATAAAAACTAGTAGATTTTCCAAAATAATTCTATACGTAAAAATTCAAAACAACTGCATTTTTGTAAATGGATAGCTAACAAAAATCCAAATGGCACATTTTGTGCATTCAATGACTACTAATTTCCCCGCTTGAACACTAGACAGCAACTGGTCATGTTAGCTAGCTCCAAAGTTTATGTTTTCAGCAACGAATATAAGTAACTTACAAAATAGATTGAAAGTTGTACTTTGGTGGCTGGAATAACCAATATATACTGTAAATAATTATTTGGCATTTACTCAAAAATCGACGGTTTGTGCTAGACAGGGGAGATAATCCACAGACCACTTTTTCTAGCTAATTTTAGTGGCCGTGCTTGTGACCCTCTTACTGCCATATTGCAACTTGTAGCTTTATGTAACTTTTTGAACAAACAGCTAAAGATTAAATCTTGATGACTGACCAAAAATATCTTGCCCCGACTTTAGATCAAATGATAATTGTCATCAAAACTGTCAATTTTGGAAATGATGAGCATAGTTTACAGACAAATTGAACGAAATTTTGAAAAAGACATCTGCTTTAAACTGTTATGAAAGTCAAGTCTAAGGTCTTTCAAATGAAAGCAAATTGATTTCTGGATGTATTAAGCGATCACTATCAAAACTGAACTCGATGACCTTTGTCCAGTGAGTCATTAGACATTACGTTTGAGGATATATAAATCTTGTACATGTAACCATCTTGTTTTCTTCCATTATCATTAATTTGACAGGTCAATGAAATGGAAATAAATCCATTTAAAGTTTGAATTTGTAAGAATTGTAATTTGTAGATACTGCTTTTGAGACTATCATGTTTTTAAAGATAAAATGAAGAACGAAGGTCATTTTGTTCGTTTAGAGAGTTTTCATCAAACTAGTGCGAATACAAAAGCTTTGTGGCTTTAGTCAGTCTAAAGACACTTCAGAACATCTGAGATGCAGTAAAGTACCGCGTAAATCAAGGCCAGTGGCAGAGTATGAGCTCGTATTAGCCAGGATAGGTAAATGTGTGACTGAGAAGGACCAGTCCGCGTAGAGTCAAATCATGTACGATGTTCACCGAAGAGAATTTGGTCCCGGTTCTCTCCTAAGCAGAAAGTGTCTGTACCCTGAACACCCAAAACCCTCCAGAAGAAAATATGAACGATGTAATGACTTCAACATTCCACGGTGGATAATGGCTCAGTTTGGCCCTGGCACAGAGTTCGTACCATCCGGAACCCTTCGGCTTCAAGAGACACAAGATCAAGTGCCACAGATGGAGTTAAATCTCCCAACTTTGCTTTCCTTGTTTTCCCCATATATATGCAGGCCGTAAGAAGGTAAAAATTATTGGGGGGTACAAACCATTTTGACTTCGCCAAACTACCCCCCTCCCCCATCGCCACCAACTCCGCCACCCCCGTGCTCTCGATGCCACCATATTTATACCGAATCTCCCACGTCCGCCCTAGGTGGGCGACAATCCCTGGGATGCAGCCATCAAGAGTTGAGTAACCGTGAACCAACATGGAGAGTAAGAATGGGCCTAGGACCAGTAAACTAATCGGTAGCAAAGAGCTGCCTCAAGTAGCTAGCTGAGATCTAACAGTGTGAAAATATGAAATTCCCGATGAACTAATGTTAGTTGCTGGTAAGCTTATCTATGATTCCATTGAGACAGGCAGCTCGTGCTGGCCCTCCGCACTGGCTCTGAGGTCAAGATACGTTTTACTGTGATCCAGCATCGGGAGAACATTATTTCATTATGGTCATTCTTTGAAGTTTTTTTGAAAAGGTGAGGTAACGAGGTTCCTGGTATAGTGCCTTTGGGGCTGTTTCAAAATTCATCGTTGAAACACAACCGGCAGTCCAGTTTCTGGTGGTTGGGGAAAATGATACACAGTGTTTCTCGAAAATATACACACTTCAACTCCTGAAGTTTCCGTGGATCCCTGAGATTCTACGCGGACCTTATTTTTAACGTGGGTGCGTCGGTCATGACCTGCACGGGAATCAGGCAAGCAAACAATTCAGTTTTGAAGAACAAAAATCTATTGCTCAATACTACGAGAAAATAAAAGCACCATGGAAGTACAAACACAACCTTTTCAAGCAATGAGTTTAATTTTATCTATTTAAGGACTTTTGAAACTTTTTTCGATATACGGTTTGTGAGTCTGAATTTCATCAATGTCTTTAAGAGTTATTTTAGATAGGTAAAAATCTTCTAAATGTACTTTACTATTTTCCAACTTCAGGCTGTAATTAAATTCACTGAAATGTCATCATTTCTTAGAAGATTAGCTTCTAACTGTCAAAAATCATCTATGAATCTATTGATTTTCGTAGATACATAAACAAGTAAAATAACAACCAACGAATTTGTTTATCAAAACGAAATGTAATAAGCAATTTCCTTCTCAAAAATTCGAGCCCCCTATATGTTAGGCTGGGTGCGCGCATGGTAACCATCTTCAAAAGAGATACTTTTCTTGTGATACTATGGGAAACAGTAACATTATTTTATAACTAACCATCGGAAATAATCTTTTTGTGTAATTCACAAATAGTGGTCTTCCTTTCGATGGCGGTTAATCCTATTGCATTTTGTCCACATTTGGTTGTTTGGGTCAAATGTCTCGATACTGCTGTGCTGGGCACAATTTTTTGTATTTTTTGATGAATTTGGAATCTCAAATTCCCTCGCGGCAGTGTCGGATTTAAATGTATAGAGGGACAAAGGGACATCTCCTCCGAACTGCTCCACCGAGAGAGGGTCCCGTCTGAAATGGGACACCTTAAGATGAAAGGCTAAACATCATTAAGCTTGAAGAAAAGTGACAGTTCATTCCACCGTCGTTGGTCATAAGACGGTGCAAGAAGTGACCTTTTTCAACATTACAGCCGGTTGCACGATTTCACAAAAAAAGGCAAATACAGGTAATAGATTCCAAAATTGGTCCCCCTCTTTCCGTGAGCGGCTCCTTAAGAATTTGTCAATAAAAACACAACAAGGGTGGCCACTTGAGTGTCATCAATGGCCTCCTTCAAGGGCGGGGCCCCTAAATATGAAAATATCTATATTTTCAAAAATCAGGAAATGCGCAGCAATTGATGTTATTTGTCAGGTCATCAATTTTTCTCAAATGATATACAATTTCGAGAAAAAACATAAAGCGAAAGTTGTCTCCGTTATCCCTTGCCAGAGAGGGGCCTCTGGAAAAATATAGTTTTGCTTTAGCAAAATCCAGAAAATTAGTACGCTCCGCAAAAGCTTCGCTTTACGGATTTCCTCGATTTTTCGAAATATACGTATGAATGATTAAGTGCACGTTTTCAAGTGCGTTTAGACGACCTGTGCTGCAAAAGTGGAGACCCTAACAACAATGTCCTGGCAAGGGTCCCCCAAAGGTAAACCATGCACTGATACATAGTCGTTAAATGTTCTCTTGAATTTTCCCTCTTATCCGTATTTCGCAGTCTTTCTTTTCTCGACTGTCCCCAGCCCCACGCCTATGTCGGTTGCCACGGTTTAACCCTGACGCCTGAAAATTTTGCGGGGGCATGAGCCCCCGGCCCCCCGCTTCCTACGGCCCTGATGTAGGATGTCAGAACAGGGAGTCTAACCACCATTTTCGGATGTCACAAGTTAAACGATTCCTTGCGAGTTCCATAAGACGTCAAAATCACAGGCTCGAGGTTCAGTTCCGCAATAAAGTGTAACTTAAAAATTCCGTATGTTTTTAGAATTTAGTTTTCTGTAAGTAAATCTGTTGCTCGAGATTCCTTTAAAGACAAATTCAAAGTTAAAAAAGTATGGAAGAAAGTGTCATATACCGCATGATTCCGTGACTTATATTCTTGAGCACTTTGGATGTAAATCCAATTACGATGGAAAATATGGCTTACAGTTTTCCAGTCTGCTCGTACTCGCGAATTATCATTAAAGTTATTCGTTACAAGTGATCACCGACAAGTAAAAACTTAATTTTAATTTATAAATTTCTTTCTGTCACAAGAAATCAAATCTATTCAAACCTGTCCACATATCAACAAAGTTATCAGTTGATAAGAGCAGGGTTTCTAAGTACCGCGGGCTTGAATAAAATCGCGTATGCGATTAATTTTGCAACAAGCGCCGCGTTTACGATTAACAGGAATGCGACAACGGTTGGCTGCTGACGAGAGGAATAAGAAACCTGGCAAATATAAGCTGAATAAAGGGCACACAATGACATGGTTATGGTTAATTTTTGTACATGTACTTGTTACACTAGACACAGTCCCAGTTGATGGGAAGGTAGTGCAAGGCAGTTTCAATACCAAGGAGGTAAATATTATCTGTCTCAAATTGTCTAAACTGTTTATATTTTAGAGTTTATCTTGACCTGCAATTGGCTGTTGACAAAAATATTCAACGGGTATTGCTCGATAAACGTAGCACACGTAGCGCTACTGCTCCATGAATTGAAAAAGTTAGATTTTGTAAGAAATGTTGTTTTCACTAAGTATGAATAGTTAAAACCCAGCCATGCGTTAGAGGAGACCTTGATTATTGATGTATGGAAAAATCTTCTGCAACTGACGTGGAAAGGTATCTTGTATTCCAGGACTGGCATTTTATCACCAGATTTTGCTTCATGTCAAAGAAAGGCGGGTTCAAATTCGAGATAGTTTATCCAAAGGTAAGCTAGTAGTTTGCGTGCGCACGAGTGGTTACTACAATTTGTTATTATGCTATCACATGAAAGCGCCGTTTAATCAGGCCAAGGAAAAGCAATTTGTTTCGACGACAGCGACTTGTCTCCAGTTCATAAGCATGTTTTTATTCATAGAAAATCATAAAAAGTATATTGTTTTCGTACGATATCAGTTTAAAGGATGCAATACGAAGTGAACATGTTATAAATACTGAAGCAGATGCGAGGTCACTAGGATGTAAAAAACGATGCACTGACATAGAGTGAAAAGTCGAGGATTGTACAGTAGAAAAGTGGACAATTGAATCACTCCATGTCACACTGAATGCAAAAGTCATGTTTCTATGAAAATGGTGCATGCGCACATGGGCATTATTTTATATGTGGACAATTTTTTCCTGTTTGTCACCACATATTTTTTACACCGTCAAATGGTGACGAGTAATTTGCAGAGACAACTTGAACCATGTCACCGGTGACAACCTGTCTAGGTTACAAAACTGCTTAGGAGGCTACAGAAATGAAGCAACTTTCCTCTGAGTCAGAAAAATGACATCGATTTTAACGAACGCATTAATAAGCCACTTCGTGCCACAACGTTTTTCTTATATCATGGCAAAGGAGTTGAACTGCCCAAATAGCTTTTCTAATAGAACAGCAAATGTGTTGTCATGAGTGAACAATAACATTTTATGTGAAATGGGACTGTAAACGCTTTTAAATGTACGTTGAATTTTCATTCTATTTCAGGATTATGCAACTCAAAAATTATTGCTGTATTACGACGATACAGATCAATGGCCGGCAGCTTACAAAACGGACCCAGAAAAGGTTAGGGAGAAGTGAAACTGATAATTGCTTTTAGAATCTGATTTTTTGAGTTTCGGTCACAGGTAGACTTTTGTTCAAATTAAACAACGCTACGACGAATGTTTTGCCCCAGAAATTAATATTTTCGGTAAACGTTCGTGATTTCGTTTAGCCAACAGATCTTTCTTTTCTTGCCAATTTTTCACCCTGCAGTAACTTGGTATCATGGTGAGTGAGCGCACGAGACACCTCGCGAGCGCCGTCGAAGGGTCATTTGTTTACTTTGCATTGGAACTGAGACAGCCTTTGCTTGTTTAGCGAAATATCTGTCATTTTTTATTATGTGCAGATTAGTCAGTGAATGACCACACAAACTTACACAATGACGTAAGATTATCAGAACAAACAAATTTTTCACATCAAATAAGCAACAATATAAATCCTGAAGAACTGGTATTTTATTATTCAGCAGACAGTGTTTGAAGCTTTCTTGCGTCGCTCTTCAATGTCAGCGGTGAGCGTTGTGCACGGCCAATTAGCGCCCAGTAGGGATATCTCTTCACCAAACCTTTTGCGTGTAATCCTGCTTAATCTCAAGAATACGTATGCGTGAACTTGGAATTGAATATTCTTTAAGGCAATCAGGTGAATTTTTTTGTTTGGTGAAAACAATTTTTGTAATTATTGGACTCAGTATCACCCATTTTCTCCTCGTACAAAATCAGGCGCTGTATATCAGAGTGTTCCATTCAAACAGGAAACCAGGTGAAAACAGGTATTCCAAAACAGAGTCAAAAGCAGACTCCTACACATCCAAAACAGCTAACCAGTCCGAAAAACACGAACCTGACCTTTGAAACAGAAACCCGGGGATCGAATAGGACATCCGGGGACCGAAACACCAATCCCGGACTTTCTGTCAAACATACAGTTTGATAAAAATAAATCTTCCCCGTACTTTAAATAGTTGTTGTGGTATGTTGTTTTACTATATGGCAATTTTAGAAAACTTATTGAAGATTGGGGTTCTACATTATTCTTCTGGTGCTGCGGTGCGATCTTTTGCGCTCGCTCAGGTGCCCTGCGTGTCCGCTAGGGAGAAAGGGACACGCAGGTATCATTCAGTAGCACACGTTTTATCATTGGTTGATGTTAACTCGGCAGTTATTGATTAGCTGTACCCCAAAGACAGAAAATGGCAAACTGTGAATGATTTTAGCTTTGTCATCATTTTTGCAAACCACGTTTGCTTTCTACGTCAGAAAAACAGAGTACCGTTATCTGCGACCTGGGTAATTTATGAGCTTGAAATCGGTTGCCGAAAAGGACACTATTGCTGTACTGTCAACAGGCTAGTCAACGACAGTAGAAAAATGCACACCGAAAAGGCACAACCACAACTTTCCGATTCACGTTTCTTGAACATATCCCACTGAATTAAACACCGATTGTCTGTACAACACACCACAAATGGGGCTATTCGGAGAATTCTCCTCGCGGTGTCGCGGCTGTACTAGTGGTGATTGAATTGCGCATGCGTGGCTGTCTGCATGTAAACAACTGGTAAAAGATGGAATTTTTATCAAAATACGTCGTCGCGCTAAGCCTTATTACTGCTAATTTCCCTGGTGCAAGTCTTCGACAGGTGGCCACAAATTC